>SJYA01000262.1:1174506-1215061 GCA_006410615.1 Neotragus moschatus
TTTCTAAGGCCCACTTGACTTCACATTCCAGGATGTCTGGCTTTAGATGAATGATCACATCATCATGATTATCTGGGTCATGAAGATCTTTTTTGTACAGTTCCTCTGTGTATTCTTGCCACCTCTTCTTAATATCTTCTGCTTCTGTTAGGTCCATACCATTTCTGTCCTTTATCGAGCCCATCTTTGCATGAAATGTTCCCTTGGTATCTCTAATTTTCTTGAAGAGATCTCTAGTCTTTCCCATTCTGTTGTTTTCCTGTATTTCTTTGCATTGATCTCTGAGGAAGGCTTTGTTATCTCTCCTTGTTATTCTTTGGAACTCTGCATTCAAATGGGTTTATCTTTCCTTTTCTCCTTTGCTTTTCACTTCTCTTCTTTTAACAGCTACATAAGGCCTTCCCAGACAGCCATTTTGCTTTTTTGCATTTCTTTTCCATGGGGATGGTCTTGATCCGTGTCTCCTGTACAATGTCATGAACCTCTGTCCATAGATGAACTGAAATTCACAAAATGATCTGATCATGAAGAAAACACTGGGTTTAAGCTAAGTTTGGAGAAGGCTCTTGTTTTAGAATATCCCTTTGTATTTGTTTGTTTGTTTTCTTGTTTGGCCATTTGCTTTTTCTACTATTGCATTTGAGGTTCTTTATGGAAAAAATACGTTTAATATTCTCTTAATTATGTTTTGAGCTTTTTCTTATGAGTATGGAAAATAAACTCCATCTGCAATAACAATGTGTAAAATATTGAGGAAATTATATGTGAGGGATGGTATAAAGAGTAATTTACTTTTCATGGCTCTTCTTTTAAAATATGATTGATATATACTTATATACAATATAATGCATGGATATTAAGTGTTCATGCTGAGGAATTTTGACAACTGTATGCAGCTGAAAAACCTAAACTGAAAATAAGGTTTCCATCACCACAGAAAGGCTAGTTATGCCCCTTTCTAATCAATACCCACCGTCCTTGTCTACAGGACGATGAATATCCTGAGTTTTACTTAGTATTGCTTACTCTGCTTACTCTTGGAAGTCAAATAGCATGGGCCATAGATATGGCTTTTTTTGTGTGTTTGAGTTTGTGTGGCTTTTTTCTCTCAACAAAGTATTTGGGTTTTATCCATGCATAATTATCTTGACGTTCATTCATGCTGCAACCTGTATTAATAATTCATTTCTTTTTGTTACTAAGTAATTCTACAGTATGGATAGATCACAGTTGGGGCATTTTGGTTGCTTTCATATTTGGGTTATTACGAACAAAACAGCTATTAATTTTCATGAGCAAATCTTTGCACAGACGCAGGTCTTTACTTAGATTTAGAATTTCAGAGTGTCTGATGAAATGTTAGTTGTATATTTAATCTTTTAAGAAACTGCCAGACTGCTTTCCAAAGTGGCCAAACCATTTTACATTCTTACCAGCAGTGTTCCAGAATTTCGGCTCCTTCTCATCCTTGCCAACACTTGACATGGTTAATCTTTTAAATTTTAGCTATTCCAATTGATGTGTAGCTTCTCTAGATATTAATCATCTAATAGAAAATTAAAATCCTGGATATATTAAATGTGAAAGACTATATAACAGCAATTTTAAAAGATTATTTTTACTGGGTATAGAATCTTAGTTGTTTTCCTTTTCTATAGTGAGAAAATTCAGAGTGAAAACTGTATTAATTTCACATTCTAAAAATAGGAGAAAAAACATTCCTTAGGCTGTCTTGGAAATATTTTCTTAATCCTTAAACTTAAACCTCTTTTTATGATAGAATTGAAATTGTCATTTTAAATTCTAATAGAATCTGTGGATTGATTAAGGTTGGGATCACTATAGCCAAAGGTAAAGTTTATATAAAATGACAGGAATCTTTTCTGAAGCAAGTAAATCTTTTTTTTCTGTATAGATTTCAGTTCAGTTCAGTCGCTCAATCGTGACTGACTCTTTGCGACCCCATGAATCGCAGCACGCAAGGCCTCCCTGTCCATCACCAGCTCCAGGAGTTCACTCAGACTCACGCCCATCGAGTCAGTGATGCCATCCAGCCATCTCATCCTCTGTTGTCCCCTTCTCCTCCTGTCCCCAATCCCTCCCAGCATCAGAGTCTTTTCCAATGAGTCAACTCTTCACATGAGGTGGCCNCCTGGATTTCCAAACAGTGTTCATCTCATATCACTTATATTAATTGCTTCTATCTGAGTTCTACCAACTCTACCCTACCTCAGGCTCTTACTGACCGTCACCTAGGCTCACTTTTCTGATCACCCACTTCATCTTTCCTTCTTTCAGGTTTTTGTTCATGGTCAGTTCAAATGGCACCAGACCCACAAAGCCTCCCTTGACCCTCTCAACTAGGTGTAGGCCTTCCCTTTTATGAACTGCCACACTGACTTTTTTCAAATTTAATCACACAGTTAACCTCTTGTTCTAGTTGTCTGTGTCCTCGTTTTAGCTCTCGATCAGACTGTGAACCCCTTGAAGGAAAGAGCCATAATCACTTCTGTATTCTTAGCTCCTGGGCTTCCTCAGTGGCTCAGTGGTAAGGAATCCACCTGTAATGTAGGAGCCGCAAGAAAAGTGAGTTCTACCCCTGGATCTGAAATCCCCTGGAGGAGGAAATGGCAACCCACTCCAGCATTCTTGCCTGAAAAATCCCATGGACTGCAGTATAGAAAACTACTGGACTATAAATTCCTTGAAGTCAGGGACCATGGTTTAGCTCTCTTTGTTTATCTTGGAATACCTGCCATGAGATCTTGCCTGTAGTTGATGTATAAATAGTGAGTTGAGTAAGCAGGTAAGGGATGTGGAATAAATTGTATTAATAATCCCATTTGAAGTATAACAAAACTGAGACTTAAGGAAGTCAATGCTCTTTCCAAGGTCACCAAGTTAGTGTGAAGTAGTGGATTGGATTAGAACCAGGCACTTTGCCACCTACTCCACCAGAACTTCTCACTACCTACCATCACAGTAATAGCTGGCACTCCTGAGTCATTCTTACATCCTAGGAGTTAAGGATGTCCTTTCATGGGGCAAGATCTCATTCTCTACTATATATAGTTCTGTGGATTTAATGTTTATGTCACCCCAAAATTCTTACATTAAATCCTATTAGGAGGTCGGGCCTTTGGGAGGTAATTGGGTCATGAGAGAAGAGCCCTCATGATGGGATTAGTGACTTCATAAAAAGAGGCTACAGGGAAGCCTGCTGTGCTGCAGTCCATGAGGTTGCAGAGTCAGACATGACTGAGAAACTGAACTGAAATGAAATGAACAGCTAGCTTACTCACTTTCCATCATTTGAGGACACAAGGTGAAGTCTCTTGTCTCTAACTCAGATAAGGGCTCTCACTAGAAATGACCATGCTGACACCTTGATCTCAGACTTCCAGCCTCCAGAATGATGAGAGTTAAATGCTTGTTGATAAGCCATCTAATTTATGGCATTTTGTTATAATGGAAATAATTGACAACGACATGAGTTTTTGAAACCCTCTTGATTTTCATAAGATTAGAAATGTATCATGACCTTTATTGACAACAGATACTTTGCTATGTCTCTATTATCGATCTAGTAAAAAGTGAAGATTTAGAATAGCATTTCTGCATAAGATGAGGAATTGGCAGTTATGAAGAATTTAGCATTATTTTCTTGAGAATAACATATTGTAAGTTGATCTGAATCATTTTGATTTCCCAGAATTTTGAGTGGCTGGGTTTATTCCATACCTCCCCCCCCCAACCTTGGCAATATCTCATGAGCTATTGATAAATTATTAAGCTCTGAAGCAAACTGAAGTGCCAGGATTAACCATAAAGCTGTGTATTCATCAGGGTCTAGTCAAGAGGCAGAAAACACAATGAGTTATTTTGATGGCAAAAAATGTAACATGAACAACTGTTGACTAGATATAAAAGAATCTTTACCTGAAAAGATAAAAGAAGCACTCAGCATCATGGATGCAGCAGGAAAGCAATGGCTACCCTAGGACTAGGGAAACGAAGTAAAGAACTTGAAATTATTAAAAACCTAAAACCTAGAAACTTAGAGGAGAAGCTCCTGGAGCTGAAAGTCAGGTCTCTGAGGAGGGGTGCTGTTAGACTTGTCTGTTGAAAAGTGTACCTGGGGTTGTTTTTAATCGGATATGGTAAGACATGCAGACAGAAATGATTTTCATGCAGGAGGAATTTTATAATTATAGATGTCTGGGAACAGACAGCACATTCTATGCAGGGCCACAGAGGGAAGCACCAGGTTGGGTCAGGGGACCGGAGGAGGAGGAATCATGGGCACAAGCTTTTATTGTGATCTCTTTAGGAAAGGCAAGGCAGGGCATGTTAAACAGTTTAGGATTAAGTAGTTTGATTGATTTATTCAGGCCCTGAGCTATAGGAGTGATTCCTAGCTATCAAGTACTGGCCCTGGAGTGATCTGGGGCAGGGGGCATATTGGATGAGGTGTGAGAGTTTGATAAAGAAGGTTGTTGGGGTATGAACTCTGGATTGGTTGCTTTGTATATAAAGGTATGTTCATGGCAAATTGTTTGCCATCTCTAGAAATTAGCTAACGCTGGGAAGAGCAGTCCTCTGGGGTCTGCAAGCCCTTCACCCCAGTGTCAAAGCATCATAAAATATAAAAATTAAAACTAATGATTAATACAACTGGGCTGACTATGGAAAATAATATGGAGGTTCCTTTAAAAAAACTAAAAATAGAGTTGTCACATAATTATGTGATTCCACTCTTGGACATGTGTCCCGAGAAAACTTTAATTCAAAAAGATATATGTACCCCAATAGCAGCACGGTTACAATTGCCAAGACATAGAAACAACCTAAATGTCCCTGAATGGGCAAAGAAGACATGGTATACAGAATACAGCGGAATACTACTCAGCCATAAAAAGAATAAATAATGCCACTCACAGCAACATGGGTGAGCCTAGAGATAATCATACTGAGTGAAGGAAGTCAGGCAACATCTATCATATCATATCACTTATATGTGGAGTCTAAAACATGACAGAAATGAACTTATTTATGAAGCAGAAACAATCTCACAGATACACAGAGCAAACTTATGATAACCTAAGGGGAAAGGGGAGATGGACAAATTAGGAGTTAGGGGTTAGCACATCCAAGCTAGCATATATAAAAAGATAAAAAAATCCTACTGCATAGCACAGCGAATTATACTCAATATCCTATAATAAACCATAATGGAAAAGAATGTGAATGAGAATATATGTAGCTGAATCATTTTGATGTACACCAGAAACAAGCACAACACCAACTGTATTTCCAAAAAAATACACATCTCCATCAAAAAAAAAATAAAGTGTATAATTTAATGGTAAAAAATATGGCCAGGCTGGTATTTCTGAGTTCCAAGGGCCTCAAGCTGCTTTTCTGAGCTATAAATAAACCTCCTCCCTCCTTTGGGCTCAGAGAGGGTAGCTAACATATACCGTTCAAAGAGGAGAGAGTTTCTGCCCTATTTACTGAACTTAATTCAAAGACTCTATAATAGAAGTGATTGCTTACGTATTCTAGATATCCTAAAAGAATACACACACCTAGCTCCTTATCTCACTTGAAGACTTTCTCTTCTAGATTTTAGGTTCATTATTAAATATCATATATCTGTGGATAGCAAAGATATGAAACTACTTTTTAAGCTGGAGACAAAAGTGGAGGCCTGTGATGAGCATTATAGCTACTTTCTATCTCTTCTCTGCTTCCTCTGTACCCCTGCACCATTGCCTCTCCACCAGGAGATCTCAGGGGAAAAAAAAAAAGCAAAAACAAAAACCATTTACCCATGATAACTGCCACCTGACATTGTCAAAGGATATTTTTAATTTCTAGAATTTTGCTTCTCCAAAATTTGAACTCTTATGATATGAGTTGGCTGAAAAACAAGAGCCCAAGACTTTCATGTGAATGTTTTATTGTGGGGTGGGGTTGAGGGAGGCTGGTGCAATCCCTGGACAGCAAGAGTGAGGGAAAAGGGTGTGTGAGGCAGAGAGGGAGGGTGGATCATTACTGTCCTGGCCACAGGCTTCAGAAGAAAACAGCTGGAACTATGGTCCCATTAGCTGTCTCCAGGTGGGCCATTTGGAGCCCCTGCATGTTGAAGCAGTTCTTTGCAAGAAAGAAGTGAATTTATCTGTTGGTTTCCTCCTTATGACTCTCATCTGTCAAAATTTGCCCCATTTTTCTTGTGTTGCTGACCCCATTGGACAGTCAATGGGAAATTTGTATCCCATATTTTGCAGCCCAGAGCCTCTGTAAGTCTGTAAGAGCTGCCATGGCTCTGCTATGATGGAAGTCACACTAGCCTCCAGTCTTCCACTTGAAAGGATGTGACTTCAGCAGTGCTTGGAGGAGAGGCAATGGTGGCAGGGGCCAGATTTTTCAAGTGACAAGTGGCAAAGAGACCATGTGAGGATGCACATAAATTGCCTCTGATGTAGAAAGTAATGTGGTTGTTCAGTCACTAACCTGTGTCTGACTCCTTGTGACTCCATGGACTGCAGCACGCCAGGCTTCCCTGTCCTTTGCTATCTCCTGGAATTTGCTTAAATTAATGTGCTATTAATTTGCTATTAATGAGTCAGAGATGCTATCTAACTATCTCATCTTCTGCCACCTTCTCCTTTTGCCTTCAATCTTTCCCAGAATCAGGGTCTTTTCAAATGAGTCAGTTCTTCCCATCAGATGGCCAAACTATTAGAGCTTCAGCTTCAGCATCAGCCCTTCCAATGAATATTCAGGGTTGATTTCCTTTAGGATTGATTGGTTTGGTCTCCTTGTTGTCCAAGCGACTCTCAAGAGTCTTCTCCAGCATCACAATTTGAAAGAATCAATTCTTTGGCACTCAGCCTTCTTTATGGTCCAACTCTCACAATCTTACATGACTACTGGAAAAACCATAGCTTTGACTGTACTTACCTTTGTCGGCAAAGTGATGTCTCTGCTTTTTAATATGCTGTCTAGGTTTGTCATAGCGTTTCTTCCAAGGAGCAAACATCTTTTAATTTCATGGCTGCAGTCACTGTCTGTTCTGATTTTGGAGCCCAAGAAAATAAAATCTGTCACTGTTTCCACTTTCCCATCTATTAATGGTAAGGAGTAAATCAGAGGTTGGAAATATTTGTAAATACAAATGAAAGTAATTGGAGAGATGAAAAATTCCAGGACCATATGTCTGGAACATGGATGTATAGAGCATGTGAGACAGAGGTCTCTATTAACACGTGAACAAGAGTGTGTTGTGCTAGGGGAAGGGACATGGAGGGGCAGGACAGTCCTGCCTCAGGAGACAGGAGATGCAGTCCCAGTGCCCTGTCTTCCCTTAGCTGTGGTATGATCTTGAATTTGTTTCTTCCCTCTGAGCCCCTGTTGCCTTATTTAAGAAATGAAAGAGAATCAAAGCTGACACTTTTCAGTTCCAAGATATGTGTTTCAGAGAAACCATTTTTCAGAAGTAATTTACAAGTAAGTCTTCTCAAATTTTACTATATAAAAATGAGGAATTATAGTCAAGAGCTTCACCAGACAGAAACTCATTTTTAACTTAATACATGTACTAATGGATCTGACAATGAGCTATTGCCCTGGGCAGTCAGCCAATCTGACTCTAGGTCTGACTCTGTCAGCAGAAAGCAATCAGTTCAGTTCAATTCAGTCACTCAGTCATGTCCGACTCTTTGCAACCCCATGAACCATAGCACACCAGGCCTCCCTGTCCATCACCAACTCCCGGAGTTCACCCAAACTCATGTCCATTGAGTCAGTGATGCCATCCAACCATCTCATCCTCTGTCATCCCCTTCTCCTCCTACCTTCAATCTCTCCCAACATCAGGGTCTTTTCAAATGAGTCAGCTCTTCACATCAGGTGGCCAAAATACTGGAGTTTCAGCTTTAACTTCAGTCCTTCCAATGAACATCCAGGATCAATTTCCCTTAGGATGGACTGGTTGGATCTCCTTGCAGTCCAAGGGACTTTCAAGTTCAAAAGCACCAATTCTGCGCTCAGCCCTCTAGTCCAACTCTCACATCCATACATGGCTACTGGAAAAACCATAGCCTTGACTAGACGGACATTTGTTGACAAAGTGATATCTCTGTTTTTTAATATGCTGTCTAGGTTGGTCATAACTTTCCTTCCAAGGAGTAAGTGTCTTTTAANTGCCATTTCCTACTCCAGGGGAACTTTCTGACCCAGGGATCCAACCTGCATCTCCTGCTTGGCAGGAGCATTCTCTACCTGCTGAGCCTTTAGGGAATATTAGTTACTACTATTATTTGTCAGTTTAGGGTGATAGCTGTCCAACCAAACATTTCCAGTTGTCTTACAAAATGCTCATATTTTTCCCCTTTGTCATTTTTACATCTTTTACTGGAGGAGTTGCTGATACAACAGGAGATGATGATATCCCAAGCAAACTACCTTTCCTGGACCAATGATCCCAGGCAGGTTCATAATTCATTTCCCTCTCTGTAGACCTGTTTTCTCTGAGTACACAGCCAACTGTGCTTTTCAGTGCTGGTTGGTCTGTGCCAACCTCCTCAAACCAAACAATTTCCTTATTTAAAATCTCATATAATCTCTTTCCGTATTTACCCTGTGGATTGAAGGAATTTATGTGGCTGATCTCTTTTTGAAGCTAGGAAACAAACAGGAGAGATTAGAGTTTATGGTAAAGTCAGTTACCCACCTATCTGTTCCCACAGACTTAGCCTTCACCTACGACTTCTCAGGGTCATCAAAATAAAGAACCTATTGGGTAGCAGCATAGCATGGCTATGAATGAAGACTCAGGTGTCAGATTGTGTGATCTTGGGTATATGATTAAGTCCTCTATTAAGGAAGTATTAGTTTCTTTACTTCTGATGTTTGGATAGAAATATCATTACCATATAGAACATTTCTAGAAAGAGAAGAAATAATGGATTGAGAGTGCATGGCATTTTACCTGGCTGACAGTAAGCAGTCAGAATTGCTATCTAATTGCTATAGCCTTGTGCTTAAAATAGTTTTTTATCTTTTAAATATGTGTTTGTGAAATAAGAATGAGTGCTGGCCAGGAGAATCCCACTATACCTTACTTGTAGGACTTCCTTAATAAACTATTAATCAAAATGCTTGACATATTTTTCTATAGAAACCAATACTGAATTTACTTCACAAATTGTTGAGTTCCCAGTGTCTTTGTATAGTGTGGACAAAGTAGACACAAGTGAAAGCCTCTTGTTGTTGTTGCTGTTCATGGACTACAGCATGCCAGGCTTCCCTGTCCTTCACTATCTCCCATAGTTTGTTCAGACTCACGTTTATTTTGTCAGTGATGCCATCCAACCATCTCATCATCTTTTGCCCCCTTCTCCTCTTGCCCTTAATCTTTCCCAGCCTCTGGGTCTTTTCCAATGAGTCGGCTCTTGGTATCAAAGTATTGGAGCTTCAGCTTCAGTATCAGTCCTCCCCATGAGTATTTAGGATTGATTTCCTTTAGGATTGGCTGGTTTGATCTCTTTTTTGTCCAAGGGACTCTCAAGAGTCACAATACAGTAGAAGTGATGGAGGAATACATAAATTGCAAAGGTTTAAACAAGGAAATAAATTACAGTGACAAAATTCATTTTGGTGCTGAATATGCATAGTGAACGCTTACTGTGTTGTTAGTATGTGGCAGATAAACAGAAAGTCAAAGTCATCAGGGGCATTACACAAATGTGAGTTTGATTTTAGTTTTACATTGAACAATCTAATGAATCAGGATTGATCTCGACATATCTTAAATGCTCTATTTGAAGAAACTCATATTTTTGGATAGAAAACAGAAAACCACTGTGTATATTAAATTGCATTGCCTTACATGTTTTAGGGAGGTGAGGCCAAAAAGCATCTACCGGATATTCTACTAACTGTTGTTTATGTGAGCCAACAGAATGAATTAGTTTGCAATCCATATCAAATGCCCACACTCTCCACTCCCCAATTCTTTATATAGCTGTCATGAAACAAAGATCCGCCTAATTGGCTTTGCCAGCAGTAGGGGATAAGCTGTCTTTTTTTTCCCCCCATCTTCATTGGCTGCAACTCTCATTCTTAATTTGATACAGAACACTTAGCTTCCTCTCACAAAAGTCTCTGTTAAAATGAATCTATATACGGATGCATTTTTCCATATAGCCTCCAAAAAAGCAATGGCATGCTGGAAGTCTCTGGTGTTGTGGAAACTTGTGATTTAGGACACGTGACTGCCATTTCCTTCAAGGGTGTAAGTGGCTCAAGTGGCTCAAGATAGAATGCCACTCTATGCCTGGTATTACATTATGCACCGTCAGAAACACTGACACTGATTTATTATTGTTACTGATATGTTTTACACCATCTAATGTCTTACTTGAAATAGACTCTCAGTTCCAAATATTGTTTCACTAATAAGAAACAACCCAGACATATTAACATAAAACAATTGTATTCAACATACTTAAATTGTTTCCGACATTTTAGGGAATCTCACTTAACATTTTCCTTTATTTTTTCTGTTCCCATAGCTTTCCCTTAGAAGTCATATTTTAATAATAAGACAAGATACCTGGAAATGTGCATCTTAGTTTCTATTTCTCTTTGTATGAGAAAATTAAATTTGGCTGACTCTGTAGCAAGTACTTAAACTGTACGTTTGAAAATGTGACTTTTCACCCAAGTGGTGGATAATGTTATACTGGTCATAAATGAATGGACACAACTGAGAATTTTATGATCACAAGTTAATTTTTAAACTTGTTTACTACAGAATTTCGGGCTTCCCTGGTGGCTCAGCTGGTAAAGAATCTGCCTGCAGAGCAGGAGACCTGGATTCAGTCTCTCAGTTAAGAAGATCCCCTGGGGAAGGGAACAGCTTCCCACTCCAGTATCCTGGCCTGGAGAATTCCACGGACTGTACAGGCCATGGGGCTGCAAAAAGTCAGACACAACTGAGAGACTGAACAGCAACAATAATAATACACTTGGCTAAGGGTGACCGGAAGGTAAATGCTCCAGTAATATTCCGGAGTTAATANGAACAGCTTCCCACTCCAGTATCCTGGCCTGGAGAATTCCACGGACTGTACAGGCCATGGGGCTGCAAAAAGTCAGACACAACTGAGAGACTGAACAGCAACAATAATAATACACTTGGCTAAGGGTGACCGGAAGGTAAATGCTCCAGTAATATTCCGGAGTTAATATTGGAAAAAAGTGCAGTGTATGCACAACCAGAAAATGACAAACACAAAAATGACCACCACAAAAGGGTTCTTGGGAGTTCCTGCCAGCGACAATTTAAGAAGAATGGTTTAGTGTAGGTGCCTTTGGAGATACTCAGAGCTTTCTAATGCATGCGACAAACAGCAACCCACTCCAATATTCTTGCCTGGAGAATCCCATGGGCAGAGGAGCCTGGTGGGCTACAGTCCACGGGGTTGCAAAGAATCAGACACGACTGAGCGACTTCACTTTCACTTTCCTAGAATTTAGTTTACCAGAGTGACTGCAGTCACTCTGAGGAATATGATTCTGGACCACAGTGGTTTTCTCCGTCTGGAATCATAGCCCAAGTAACATGCTACATGGGAAGTCAGCCTCCCTCTCTTCCCTATTCCTTCACCGCTGCTGTTTCTTTTCCATTTCTCCTTGGGGCATGTCCTTTCTTGTTCCTTCCTTATCACCTTCAGTCCTCAGATAACGTATATTGTGGTTTCTACCAGTCCAGTGCAAATTTTAAATGTTTTCAGGATATACACTTTTGAAGCCTGACCTTTTTCAGGGAAAGAATTGCCACTGATTTCAATGGCAAGAAGAGTAGTGACTGAAGAGGCCTCTTTCTAGGGTCAGTGGAAATCTTTTAGCAAGTACATGTATGAAGCTCACATGGAAAGCCGCCCTAAGGGGAAAGAAAGAGGGTCTTGGTTAAATGTGGTTGGATGAAAGTTTTGGGGGATATTCCCTAGTGGCTTAGATAGTAAAGAATCTGCCTGCAACGCAGGAGACCCTGCTTTGATTCCTGGGTCGGGACAATCCCCTAGAGAAAGAATATAGATCATATTTTAGAAGGCTCTGGAAGATTTAACTTTGGAGTCATCCTCTACACTGATATCTCTCTAGGAAGAGTGCTGAAATAATACTGTGTTCTCTAGGCTTTTATAGTAAAAAGTAAGCTTTGAAGTTTTATTCCCTTAGAGAGTCAGAAACTAATCAATTTTATGAAGAAATATTTTAAAACAGCAAATGTGTATGCAAGTCACCTGAACATCTTGTTAAAAAGCAGATTCTGTTTGTCAGTCGATCTGTGATTCTGTATTTCTAATAGAAATGCAGGAGGTGATGCCAAGCTGCTGGTTTGAATAGCAACTCTCTAGCAACTGTGCTGGTAGAGTAGTCAGAAACCAATGGGGTTATTTAAGTTAAATAAAATTAAATAATATAGTCCTTTGTCTCACTAGCCACGTTTATGTAGTCAATCATCACCCTTGGCTGTACTGCAGTTTTGGGCAGCACAGAAATAGAATACTTCCATCATCTCAGGAATATCTATTGGACAACTTTGTACTGGAAGAGGGACAGTCCAATTCTAGGTTGAGTAAAGTGCTCTAAATAAGATGTGGTTTCTTGAAATTTCAAGGTAGCACCATTTCCCAGAAAAAGTGGTCTATGATTTCAGAAGGTCCAGAGCCAAAGGTATACCACTTCTTAAGATCTGGTGTAATCTAAGCTATGAGATTTCTCTTGAGATCTTCTTTTCCTGTTGTACGCAAATGCCCGGCATCCATCGCCACATCCCAGCAAACAGGTGCATCCAGTTTAGCACTTGGTTGCAGTGCTTATCTTTCAGATAAGATACCAATATCTTGGTACTCTTGATATATATTCTGATTAAATAATTTAAAAACTGCAGAGTAGCTCCTTATCCATCTAGAATTCTTATGCAGCAGTCATATATATTGTAGCACAGGTAAAACTAAGAATTGAAAAAGGCTGTTAGTAACCAAACAACAACAGCAAACAAAAACGTAGCAATGAAAAACTGAACACATATTTATAAAACACCCTATGCATACGGCAATACGTAGATCTCAGTGGTAAGGAAATGACCCAGTCTCTCTGCAAGGTGGGCTTATGCGGCTTTGATTCTACACAGAGTTGGCCCTTGTGTTGTCAGGGCTTATTCATTTTAATGTCTTAGAGGAACAGGGATATACATGTCCCAAGTGGTGCTTAGCTGCTTCTCATTTGGCTCTGGAGCCCTTTTGCAGCATGTAAATGTCAGCCTCTCATGTGTGGCACTTGGGGACGCTTCCTGAGCACAGGAGGACTTGTGTCACTCAGCCAATCCTGTTCTTTGGATTAGCTACAACACGGACAGGACCTTTGTGGTGATAAGTAAGGGGCACACTTCTCAATGCTTCTCTCTGACGGAGATGCAGTGTGGATTTTTGCGTCACACGATCTCTGGTTCCATTTCTCCAGAGTCACATGAGTCTCTAGTATTTGTGTCTCCCGAGAGCTGGCATGACAAGTATACATTTGGCCTCGGCGCATGGTTATGTGAGATCACTGGCCCACGTGAGCACATGGGGTCAATTCTCTCAAGTTCCTGTAAGGATAAGTGCAGTGCCTTTTGCTTACAGGGTAAGGTTAAGATCTTCAGTGAGATTCTGCCCCATGCTGGGATAAAGGCGCAGTTGAGAGGGCAATTAGAAATCGGCCTGTGCTTTCTCTGCTGAGAGGTTGTTCAGCCATGAGCTGAACAATCTTAGGGGTGCACGTTGGTGACTTGGGTGGGGGCAATAAACAGCATCTCTCTCCCCCTCCTGAGATTGGGACCAATGGAGAAATGGGCACTGGAGTCAGACTGATGGCGATAAGAATATCAATTTTAGAATTTTTGATAAGACTGCTGGACAGTGAGCCTTATGAGTTGTTGAAGGCAGCTTCTGACATGACTTCCAATGATACTCCTCTCTTGGTATTCAAGTCCATGGGTAATCCATTCCCTTTGAGTGGGCAAGACCTAGGAACTGGCTCTAATGAATAGAATATGGCAGTAGTGATGATTATAGGCATACGATCATAGCTACTGTCTGGACAGCAGGTGCTGTTTATTGATCCTCTCCCTTATTGCCCTTACTGGCATTGATATGGCACACTGGAGACACTCAATGACAAGAAATTGGGGGCAGCCTCTGGACAGGAGTCAATAAATCCTTCACTCCAATATATTGCAAGAAACCGATTTTGTCAAAAATCATGTGAGCTTCAAAGCAAATATTTCTCCAGTCGAGACGTCAAATGAAGCCTCATCTGATGCTGACACCTTGACAACAGCCTTAGGAAAGAAGCTGCAGCAGAGGGTCCAGGTAAACCAGGTCAAGATTCCTGACACACAGAAACTGTGAAAATTGTTTTAAACTGCCAAGTTTTGGGTAATTTCCCCCCTAAGCAATAGATAACTAATACACCTTTTTTTTTTTTTNAGCATCAATTCTTCCACACTCAGCCTTCTTCACAGTCCAACTCTCACATCCATACATGACCAGTGGAAAAACCATAGCCTTGACTAGACGGACCTTAGTTGGCAAAGTACTGTCTCTGCTTTTGACTATGCTATCTAGGTTGGTCATAATTTTTCTTCCAAGGAGTAAGGACATAAGGACATTCCAAAAAATGAACTCACAGTTGATAATATTAATGTCAATAATTTTTCCTTATTGGGTGGCTCAAATGGTGAAGAATCTGCCTCCAATGTGGGAGTCCTGGGTTAAATCCCTAGGTTGGGAAGATTCCCTGGAGAAGGTACTGGCAACCCATTCCAGTGTTCTTGCCTAGAGAATCCCATGGACAGAGGAGCCTGTCGAGTTACAGTCCATGGAGTTGAAAAGAGTCTGGCTGGACTTAGGGACTAACAAATACACTTCTATGTGCTGGACATTGGCAAACTCTTATGATGCTTGTCAATAATACCACTATCCTGTATGTAATTGTTATGCCACGCTCTAGATGGAAAAAAGAAAACAGTGTAACCAAAACTGGAATGACTATGGTCTGACTTCAGAGGTCATGCTTTCTTCTTAAAACCAATTCAAGGCCTCACTCAAGATGGTATCAGTCTTCTACCAGTGCTGTCCCCTGGGCTGCTCCATCTCTGCTGATAATGTGTATTCCCCATTAGAAAGTTGTTGTTGCTTAAGTCTTTGGGACCCCATGAACTGTAGCCTACCAGGCTCCTCTGTCTGTGGGATTTCCCAGGCAAGAGTACTGGAGCGGGTTGCCAGGGGATGTTCCCTACCGAGGGACTGAACCCATATCTCTGGCATCTTCTGCTTTGGCAGGTGGGTTCTTTATCACTGAGCCACCAGGGGAGCCCCATTCCCCATTACTGGCAGCCAAAGTGTTAAGGGTGAGGTAGCTGATTCCGCAGGCAGTCCATGCCAGTAATTTGTGGTACGGGATGTTGATGTGCTGAGAAAAAAACATGTCCTAATTGCCAGGATTTCTTGCATAGAAACAAAACTTCCATTCACATCCTGCTGAATTTTTCAGGACATAATTTGATGTGGGACCAAATATTACAGTTTCTTCACTCAACAGGAGCTTATATAGACACTGATAAAGGTTTTTTTATTTGTTTGTTTGTTAAGAAGTATAGGTTTGTTCAAACGTTCAACTTTGATTTAAGTAGTTCCTACAGATTAGGTGTCCACTCTTCAGTTTATAGTATGACATGTTACATTTGAATAGCAAGCTGTGATTTACCAACAGCTCCCTCACATGGAATCCCACTTGATTTTCCAATAATGTAAGACTGAGTGACTCAGAAGGCTGAGTGAGCTGTCAAATCTCACCCAGCTACTAAGTTTCATACTTGGCACTTCCAATTTCAAGTTCAGAACTTTGAAACATTGTTTTTTTCTTCACCACATTTAGAAATTTTGTTGGCCAAATAGTAATCAAAAGCACATGATGTTAATTTCATTTTTCTTACTTGCTGTGTATCAACATATAGAAAAGTTATTTTAATGTTCAAAGTAGAGTTTGAGTGGATTGAATGAAAGAGATTTTTTTTTCTTCTTGACCTAGAAAAACAAAACAAAACAGAGAACAGGAGACAGATTCATTTTTTATAGTGGCATGGTACTGATGACATCCAGTTAACCCAAGGATTTGCATAGAGTTTGCATTGTTTTTGTGAAATGCTGTGAACGGCTATGCTATTGAATTGAGTAATGACCTTAGAATCTGGACTTTGAAATAAAGACCAACAGATAAGTCTTGGTGATATACAAAGGCTGGCCTCTTTTGCCTTAGATTTGCAGACAGGGATTTCTGTGTCATTCAGTGACTAAGAGTGCCAAATGTAGCCAGGAACTGTTTCAGCAATCATAGATGTTGTTTTTCCAATTGGGCCAATCTGCCAGACTGGCAGACAGAAAACTAACAGAAATATTAAATATAGTCAGCTTCTATAGTTGAATCTTGTTTTTCCCTCTCTCTCTGCTGGAAGCCACGATAAAATAGTAGCCTGTGTGGAGTTTCATTAAAAGCATACACAGATACACACACCATGTTGTGTATTCACACCATTAAATTAGGTCTTTGTGGACTATATAGCCGGGTGCCAGAACAGTTGTTGCAGATGCTCAGAGTGACTGAGGCAGTCCTTCATTCACGATGTTCTACCCAGATTCTTTCTCCTGGCTCTGAGTCACGCAGCGAAGGATTCCATTCTCTGTTGACCCACACACCTTGGGGAATCATTTCAGAGGAAGTGCCGTGCCTGAATTTCCACATTCACACTCTTGAGGTCTCGTAAATTTGATGGATGTGTCTTGGAGAACTTGATAGAGAAGTTGGTTTTATTTCCAGGATTTGTTTCCGTGCACGGCCAACAAAGATGCATAATTGTGTGTAATTCTTTTCTTGGCCACAAATGTATCAGAAGTGAACTCAGTTAGTCTCTGTGACCACAATTTATGTAGAGCAAAATCCCTACCCTCAGATTCAGAGAAGCAATGACGCAATGACATTGCAACACACACACGTGGCTTTCCCAGACACCCCTGGGATACAAAAGGGCCTTATGCAGCTTGCGTGGCACCTGGATCCTCCTTTTCTATGAATATCCTTCGACTACTTTCTTAACTTTCTTACGAAATATATTCCTACCTCTTTTGCTGTGTATCTAAGGAAGAAAAGATTTTAACAATATGAAGTAAAGAGAACTCTTGTTTCGTGGAACTGACTGATATTCCCTTAGAAAAATATCTTCTAAATGACTTTGTCTCATAGGTAGAAAGCATATAGAGAGTAGCGGGCTCCATCATAGCTAATCTGAATGACTTTTGCCACCTCCTCTTTCTTTTCCATTAGCAAAACTGGCAGATGAGAGGATACCATATTTGAAAATCTGTTTTCTTTACACAGGGCTTGAGAAATAGTACTCACTAATACTAAAGGTAGCATTTAATGTATGTTTTTCTATAAGGACTGGAAATTAGGAGTTTTTTCTCTGTTTAAAGAGTTTGGGTTATCTGACCCTTTGATCAAAGCAATGAGTGAATTTCAGGAGCAGTAAACAGTGCCATCTTCCACCTAGAACTCTTTGTTTCTTGCCAGGCTTAGGAGTGAGAATATGAATTGAAAAAAAAAAANCTATAAGGACTGGAAATTAGGAGTTTTTTCTCTGTTTAAAGAGTTTGGGTTATCTGACCCTTTGATCAAAGCAATGAGTGAATTTCAGGAGCAGTAAACAGTGCCATCTTCCACCTAGAACTCTTTGTTTCTTGCCAGGCTTAGGAGTGAGAATATGAATTGAAAAAAAAAAAAATCCTCCATCTCCCCTTTCTTATGCCTGAGAGGAGAATAAGAAGAAGGGATTAGAAAAATTTTATTTCTCAAGCAATCCACACCTCAGAATAAAGAGGATAATTACATGTTAGCAGTGTTTGTTAGCTAGTTTGGTCTGACTTCTAAACCTAGGCTTTTCACCATTATATATATATATATATACATGGCAACCCACTCCAGTATTCTGGTCTGTGAAATCCCATGGACAGAGGAGCCTGATGAGCCACAGGCCATAGTCCATGGGGTCCAAAAGATTTGGACATGATTTAGCAACTAAAACAACAATATGGCAATATATATATGTATACATACGTATACGGCAAAGCATTCCTTATACCCAAAGGGGAGTTTATGGCCTAGTCATACTACACACGTGGGAAAACACCATTGCAGCCCCTCTTTTCAATATGAGATATTCCCTTTGCATGGAAGACTCCCTCTGCCCTTTATATATATGCTTGGTTGGTGGAATCCCACTGCTGGGCATATACCCTGAGAAAACCATAATTCAAAAAGACNTATACATACGTATACGGCAAAGCATTCCTTATACCCAAAGGGGAGTTTATGGCCTAGTCATACTACACACGTGGGAAAACACCATTGCAGCCCCTCTTTTCAATATGAGATATTCCCTTTGCATGGAAGACTCCCTCTGCCCTTTATATATATGCTTGGTTGGTGGAATCCCACTGCTGGGCATATACCCTGAGAAAACCATAATTCAAAAAGACGCTTGAACCCCAGTATTCATTCCAGTACTATTTACAATAGCTAGGGTTTGGAAACATCTCCAGTGACCATTAACAGATGAATGTATAAGGAAGATATGGTACAATGTTTGTAAAAGGGAATATTACTCACCATTTGGTATCTTTTAGAAGTTACTGATTATTAGTTTTCTATGGAAGCTTAATTAATTATCACAGTTTTGTAGCTTAAGACAACATAAATTTGTTTTAATTTTGTAGACCAGAAGTCTGATGTGGGTCTTACTAGGTGAAAATGAAGGTGTTGGCAGGCAGGCCTGGGTTTCTTTTTGGAGCTTGTAGGGCAAAATCTGCTTCCTTGCTTTATCCGGCTATTGACATTTTTCGCTTCATGGCTCTCTTCCATTTTCAAAGTCATCAGTAGTGTTGGTTCCTTTTCACATTTTATCACCACCACCTCAGCTTTCATCATTGCATTTCTTTCTCTGACTTTGACTTTTCTTCTGCCTTCTTCTTCCACTTCTAAAAATCCCTTGTGATTACACTGGACCTGGCTCAGAGTGTAAAGATTCTGCCTGCAGTGGAGGAAACCCAAGTTTGATCCTTGGGTCGGGAGGATTCCCTGGAGAAGGGAATGGTTATCCACTCCAGTATTCTCGCCTGGAGAATTCGATGGACAGAGAATCCTGCCGGCTACAGTGCATGGGATCATAAGGAATCAGACATGACTAAGCAAACAGCACTTTTACTTCCAGTTCTTCCAGATAATCCTGGATAATCTCAAGGTTAGCTGATTAGCAAACCTAATTCCATCTGCAACCTTCATTTTTTTCCTTGTCACCTAACATGACATATTCATAAATACTGAGGATTAGGTTGGCTCAGCTAGTAAAGAATCTGCCTGCAATGCAGTAGACCTGGGTTTGATTTCTGGGTTGGAAAGATTCCCTGGAGAAGGGAAAGGCTACCCACTCCAGTATTCTTGCCTGGAGAATTCCATGACTGTATAGTCCATGGGCTTGCAAAGATTCGGACACAACTGAGCGACTTTCACTTTCACTTCAGGTTATGCACTTAATTGGTGGGGGCCATTATTCTGGTCTTTCCCTTGCTGATTTCCCTTGACATTGATCAGACAGTGGTAAATAAGAGTCGTTAATGCAGAAGATGGTGCTTTAATAGGAGAAACAAGACAACTCCTTAGAGAGCAGATGATGAATAATTTCTCATCAACACTTCATAGGGAACTGGGAGTACAGGGAGTCACTCTCTCATGTTTTTATGTCTGCAGCAGCTAAAACAGAGTTGTGATAAGGAATAAAGTTGCACACACCATTCCCTGAATAGAGAGATTGTCATGATCAGGAAAGAAGATTTTAGCCACAGAAATGTGAGTCATCGTATTAAAAAACTCTCCCTTGGGCTTCCCTGGTGGCTCAGTGGTAAAGAATCCTTCTGCCAGTGCAGGAGACAGGAGTTTGTTTCCTGGTCCGTGAAGATCCCACATACCCAGGGGCAACTTAGCCCAAGCACCACAACTATCAAGCCTATGCTCTAGACCTGGGAGCTGCAACTATTGAAACCTATTTTCCTAAAGCCTGTGCTCTGCCATAAGAGGAGCCTCACAATGAGAAAGCCGGGCACTGCAGCTAGAAAGTAGCCCTCACTCGCCACAACTAGAGAAAAACCTGTGCAGCAGCAAAGACCGAGCACAGCCAAAAATTAAAGAAAAATTAAGTTAGTTTTGAAAAAGCCCTCCCTTTAAGCTGACAGGTTATTATTATTTTTTAATAAAAAAAATCTTTTGGCTTCTAGATGAAAATGTTCCTCAAATTTCTAATTACCTAGAAGTAGTTTTCTCCAGGATCTTTTGGAAATGAAATGAAGGATATGGAGAGGCAGAAAAAAGCAGCCAAAAAGGAAAAAAAGAAGCTTAGGGGGAGTGTTGTGTTTGTTTGGAATCTTTTTAAAGCTGTCAACAGTATTTGGGGCGGTTTGGGGACACAGAGGGAGGCTACTAAGCCCTGTGTCTACCAGGGCAGAAGGAGAGATGCTGTGTCTCACTGACCAAAGTTGTTTGGAAGCCAATCTTTCTTCTCCAGGAAAAAAAAAAAAAAATCCTCCTTCTTCTTTAATCTGAAAGACAAGAATAAAAATAAAGGACGACAGTGGAAATACAGCCCGGGGGGCATCAGAGGTAATAATGTTCTTAAAGAAATCCTTAACAGTATGAAAGTATGGCTGAGAGGATGGTAGACTTAAGCGAGAACTTTGCAGAGAAGATGCAATGAGTGCTACATATTCATCTGCAACCTGTATGTTTCCATAAAAACAAAACCAAAAAACCAGTTCTTTAAGCTACAGCTTTGGGAGTCAGAGAATGTTGAAAGGTCAGTGATTTCAGAGAGCCAGACAAATTTTAAAAGGAGCACGGTATCTGGACTGAGCATCTGCTTGTTGCCAACCAAGCCTTTTTTGCCCCAGAACAGATATTTTGTCTTGGTTTTTGTTCCATGGGGTTGGATGGCATGAGTTTGGTTCCTGCATTCCCTAATTACCTTCCACGTGACCCCAAGCACTGTATTTAGCATCTGTATATCTTCTGTGTAAAATAGGAATAAAAACACACCCTCTCTTACTGTGCAGTGTGGAGATGAATGTGAGGAAGTGCATACCAAACACTTAGCGCATCTCAGGACACGTCGTTGGGATCGTTGTGAGCTGCAATTCTATCATATCGTTATTTTTATGGTTAGTTGAACTCGTTAACTGGAGAGGCACACCTTTAGCAGTAGCTGGTGGTCTTCCCTGGTGGCTCAGTGGAAAAGAATCCACCTGCAACGTAGGAGGCTAGAGTTCGATAACTGGGTAGGGAACATTCCCTGGAAAAGGAAATGGCAACCCACTCCAGTATTCTTGCCTGGAGAATTTCACATACACAGGAGCCCTGGCAGGCTACAGTCTCTGGAGTTGCAAAAGAGTCAGACATGGCTGAGCAACTAAACAACATCAGTAGCTGGAGTACTGTTGGCTGATCTTGCCCTGTGTGTGTGCTCAGCCATGTCTGACTCTTTGCAACCCTACGGACCATAGCCCTCCTGGCTCTTCTATCCATGAGATCTCCCAGGCAAGAATACTGGAGTGGGTTGCAATTTCTTCCTCCAGGAGATCTACCCAACCCAGGGGAATTTCCTGACTCAAGGGTTGAAACTGGGGCTCCAGCATCTCCTGCATTGCAGGTGGATTCTTTTGCCCCTGAGTCACCAGGGAAGCCTTACCTAAGAGTTAACTTGCAGATGTAAACAAGCTCCTCTTTCCACTAGCCAGGAGACTGACTTCAAAGCTGACGCTCTCTACACCCTACAATTTGAGTTTGTACTACTTTTGGTTTGACTGTGAAATTGTGATATGCTAGAGCGTAACTCATTCAGCCTTACTTTATCTATTTTCCCCTGAAGCCAGTTTGGCATTAGCTACATCTTAAAGCTGGTTTCACACTCCATTGTATCAAAGGTTAGAGGTCAATTTGAAATGTGGCAGGAGTGGACAGTGATAGCGTTTGTCACCTCGACTTCCCTTTTTTACTGTGTGAAGCATTTTAGAAACACTAACCTCAGAGGGGTTCTCAGATTATTTCTGTTTTGAATTAGTTCCTCCAGTCTTGGGTGGTAAAATGCAAGCAGGGAGTTTAAATGAACTTATTCAAGTTCAGAAACAGAGTGCTTTATGAAACTGATATTCATAGTTACAACTTAATTCTTCACTCCTATTCTGTCATCCCCCTCTCTTTTGGACTTCTCTGGAATCAAAGACATTCTCTGACATTTACAAATCATCTACTGATATATCTAGAGGAAACATCATTTAAGTATAATATTTGTCTATGTTCTTCCTCTTTTTGATGGGTAGAGATTTTGCTTACTGGACAGAGTGCACCAAGAGGCAAAGAAGGGAAAAATCTTGTCCAGGTTTGTCTATAAAGTTATGGAAATGAAGGCAGGTGCAAAGATTTCTTTGGTAAGTAGTCAACAGTGGTCCGAGAGAAAGACTTTGCATGCTTGGTTTTGGAGGAGGATGAGTTCACAACTGATGTTAAATACTCATTTTTATTTTTTAAAGTAATGTTTTCAACAGACTCTCTCTCCTCAAATCCAGGAAGCTTCTAGGGCTGGTATCTTTCTAAGATGGAATAGGAAGACAAGAATGAGGAGGAGAGGGATAAGGAGGAAAAGGAAGAAAAAAAAAAAAATGCAATTTCCCCCCTAAATACTTGTTGAAGAAAAACACATCTCCTGTGAAAACTGAAAATCACAATGTTTATTCTTTCCATTATCATTTTTTCCCTAGGATACGAAAGCACATTAGCGATTTGAATACAGCTTTAATCTATGCATTTGAATGGCAGATGAACATGATAATGAGGGCGGGTTGCTTTGACCAGGGTATCTCCAGTACTGGTGGTGTAGTCTAATCAAAAGGGATTTCTTTTTCATCAATGTCCCTGAACTACAGTGTTTCACTGAGCTTTTGAATTTGTCATAAAAGGAATTGTCCTATTGCTGGTGATTTTTTTTTCTTCTTTTTTTAACTAATTCTCAAATTATTGACCCATCATTAAAGCTAGACATCTCTTCTTTACTTGTCTTAACAGTTTCTCAGTTGATAAAATTTATTGCACATTGTTTATCAGGGGCTCTGAGTTTCTCTCCAATCACTTAGTGGGAAGTAGATTTCCACTTCTTTGCTATTTTAGTTGTTGTGAATGAGGCCAGTTTATGAAGCTAACAAATGTCTTTTTTTTTTTTTTTTTAACATTCTGGCTAATGTGCCCTCATTTCATTATGTGGCTGTTTCCACTCAGTATTGGTTAGATTTACAGACAAAGCGAAGTAGGATTTTATGTCCTTCACTTCCTGGCTCATGGAGGAGCTCCACCAACCCTCAACTCACAGCTAATGCTAGAACATATATTACTGCACAGTCTAAGCTTTCAGTCACATTTCTGGCAAATTTTGTATCATGACTTACTAAGGATCCAATGGGAATGGTGAATCCAGGGTGTTTCACAGTATCTTCGGAGTCTCACCTGGGTATGAAGTTGCAGAATACACAATACTTCCCTCAGTGACTCTAGCAACATGCCCATAGAAGTCTCAATTGTCAATTTAATAAAATCATTAGACTGCAGTTCCTGTCTGGATATTCCATTTTGGGAAATACAAAGTCAGTGCCCAGTAGACTTCCAGATATTTCCTTCTATGGTTAGTTTTGATATCTCCAGGCAATTAGAACTAATAAATCTGTGCAGACATGACATTCAGCATCCTTTTGCTTTTCAGATCCTCAGAGATATCATGGAGAACCTCAAGCTTAATCCTCATCTTTGAGCTACACTGATTATTTCTGAAAACCAAAATAAATTGGTATAAGATGTATTTTAATGGATATAAGATGGAATTTAAGATGTACTTAAAGTCATCTGAAGAGTCATTCTAAATGGAAAAAATGTTCTATGAGGCCAAATGGCAATCCTTCTTAGCTTTCTTTGACAATGTCTTATAGCATTCAAAATGGCTTGGCTTTCAGCAAGCAGACTCAACGTTGCCAGTCTAGACCCTGCTGACATAGTCTTCGAGCGTTTGAATTCTTCCAGCTCATACATATTCTATTTTGTGACTTTCTCCTTATTCTAAGAGGGGAATAGGACTTTGAAGAAACATCTTTAAGCAGTAACTCTTTAATAGCAGTCTTCAGATCCACTACCTAAGATGATTATTTGTGAAAATTCTTTAAATAGTCTAAGTTTACCTAACTTTTTGCTGAAATAACACATACCTCCACCCACGATGTTATAATTCTGCAAAATGAAGCATCTTTTACCAAGCCACTCTCTCCAGCAGAAACTTTGAGGGCCAGATACCAGTTTAGAGCTTTGTGTTCTTCAAATTGTCTTGAGTCCCTGTCTAATTTGCAGTGGTCGGCAGGAAGGGGCAGTCTAATATCACTTCCTAGTAAGAATGATTATTTTTTCTCTCTCTCTCTTAAATGAAGATGAAATGTAAAAAGTCTCCGACATTCTTTTGATGCTTACCAGGCAGCAGTGGTGGCACCATCCTTCCTGATGG
Source organism: Neotragus moschatus (assembly GCA_006410615.1). Taxonomy (NCBI): domain Eukaryota; kingdom Metazoa; phylum Chordata; class Mammalia; order Artiodactyla; family Bovidae; genus Neotragus; species Neotragus moschatus. Next base: position 1,199,255 of record SJYA01000262.1, read on the forward strand.
GTGACTTGCTTTAGGAAGACTTCAAACAGTGGGGACTCCCTATGCAACCACCGTCTATTCTGTGTCTGAGTAGCTCTTTTCCAGAGACATGCCCATCCCCAGTGACACCCTAGATGGCTGCAATCTACAAGTGCCTCAGGGAACATTTCTCGAACTGCATCTGATGTGAAAGACCAGGCTTTAGTTTTTATTTCCAAAGAAAGAAAAGGTGCACAAATGCAAGTCTGATCAGGAAAAGCAATTCACTTAGAAGTTTTTATTTATTTATTCATGTTCAGTCAAACATTTTTTATTTTTTAACCTTTTTATTTTATATTGGACTACAGTTGACTAGGGCTTCCCTGCAGGAGGGAGTATAAAGCCACTCTAGTATTCTTGACTGGAGACTCCTGTGGACCGAGGAGCCTGGTAGTCCATAGAGTCACAAACAGTTGGGCATGACTGAAGCAACTGCACACAGTACAGCACAGCACAGCACAGGTGATTAACCGTATTGTGTTAACTTCAGGTAGACAGCAAAGTGATTCAGCTGTACATACACCTGTATCTATTATTTCTCAAACACTTTTCTCAATTAGGTTGTTACAGAATATTGAGCAGAGATCCCTGTGCTATATAGTAGGTCCCTTTTGGCTATCCATTTTAAATATAGCAGTGTGCAACATGCTAATCCCAAAGTAAGTAAGTGTTAGTCACTGAGTTATGTCCGACTCTTTGTGACCTCATGGCTATAGCCTGGCAGGCTCCTCTGTCCACGGGATTCTCCAGGTAAGAATATTGAAGTGGATTGCCATTTCCTCCTCCAGGGGACCTTCCCCACCCAGGGATCAAAACCTGGTCTCTTCCATTGTAGACAGATTCTTTACTGTGTGAGCCACTCCAGAAGCCCTCCTTAATTATCCTCGCCCCACCTCCCACCTCTTCCTGTAGTGACCATAAGTTCATTCTCTGCTTTGTCAATGAATTCATTTGTATCACTTTTTTTTTTTTTTTAGGTTCCGTATATAAGCAATATCATATGATATTTCTCCTTCTCTGCCTGACTTACTTCACTCAGGATGACAATCTCTAGGTCTGCCCTGTTGCTGCAAATGGTATTATCTCTTTTAAATGGTTGAGTAATATTCCATTGTGTGTATATATATATATATATATATACACACACACACACCACATCTTCTTTATCCACTCTTCTGTGATGAATATTTAGACTGTCTCCATGTCTTGGCTATTGTAAATAGCACTGCAATGGACACTGGGGAGCAGGTATCCTTTTTGATTATGTTTTTCGCTGGGTATATGTCCAGGAGTGGGGTTGTGGGATCATTCGGTAGCTCCATTTTCTGTTTCTTAAGGAACCTCCATACTGTTCTCCATAGTGGCTTCCCCAATTTGCATTCCCATCAACAATGTAAAAGGGTTCCCTTCTCTCTACACTCTCTCTGCCATTTATTATTTGTGGACTTTTTTTGATGAGACCTATTCTGATTGCTCTGAGGTGATATCTCATTGTAGTTTTGACTTGTATTTCCCTAATAATTAGATGTTGAATATCTTTTCATGTGCCTCTAGGCTGTCTGTATGTCTTCTTTGCAAAGGTCTCTACTTAAGTCTTCTGTCCATTTTTTGATTGGGTTATTTGTTTTGATGATATCAAGCTGCATGAGCTGTTTGTAAACTGTAGAGACCAATCCCTTGTTGGTTGCCTCACCTGCAAATATTTTCTGCCATTCTGTGGGTTGTCATTTTGCTTATGGCTTCCTTTGCTGTAGAAAAGCTTTCGAGTTTAATTAAGTCCCATTTGTTTATTTTTGCTTTGATTTCCATTACTCCTAGAGACAGATCGAACAAGATAATGCTGGGATTCATACAATGGAGGAAACACAGCCAGAGAGTTTTAAAATACTTTCTTTCAATTTCTATACTTCTGTCACTATGGTCAGGTAATAGCAGTTGAAAGGCCGGCATTATAGCAGTTGAAAGGCCGGCATTAGTGCCTGAACAAACTTTGAATAGCACTGACCTAGGTCCCTTGGTAGAAGGTCATCTTAGTTCTACTCTCTGGACCAGTGAACGTCCCTACCGAGCCATGTGATGGAAACTGATATTCAAAGTCCTCTCAGGTTGCTTTGTGAAGGAATTTTCTGTAACAATCCTGCATGCCATCTTGCTCACAGCCCAGTCAAAGTGCTCTGAAACAAGGGCTTGCCTTATTACCTGCTTTTGACTATGAGGTGCTTTCCTGCTCAGAGGATGCCCTCTGGATTTCCTGCTTTATCTTGCTTAAAATGTTTGAATTTAAGAATTTAGAGAATTTGGCAAAAGTCCTAAGTTCCTTTTGAATTTCTCCCAAGTGACATAAGGACAAAATGCAACTGGGTTTAGAAAGAATAGGGCTACATAGTTTGGCAGAGTAGATACGTAAATCAAGCATTAATAACAATTCTGGGCTATATTAATTCACATTCATATATAAGCCATAAAACTTCTGGGCTGTGGGAAAAAATGCAGTTTTCATACAGGAAGCTACTTGTTTCCGTATACATGGAAACACTACTTTAGAAAGGATGACAACAGCCACAAACCTGATACTAAATAAACCTGTTCTTAGAGTTTTATTCTGTAAAACCAACTACTACAAAACTCTGTCCTTCCAACGTGTGCTATTCCTGCTATGTCTTAATTGTACAACTTGACAAGTTTCTAATTTTTTTGTAAGCTTTTTTCTTNACTACTTTAGAAAGGATGACAACAGCCACAAACCTGATACTAAATAAACCTGTTCTTAGAGTTTTATTCTGTAAAACCAACTACTACAAAACTCTGTCCTTCCAACGTGTGCTATTCCTGCTATGTCTTAATTGTACAACTTGACAAGTTTCTAATTTTTTTGTAAGCTTTTTTCTTTCTATTCAATTTTTTATTTCTCCTAACTCTTTCTGTTGTGAAATTAAGAACTCAGTAGCACTCAACAGGGATTTAGTGGGTGTTTGACGAATCTTTCTGAAGCCATTTTTGGCATTTAGGACAAATCCTATTCTATGGTTACTGAGAATTTGACAAAGTCAAACTCTCTCTCATATGTATTTATAGAATAAGAAGGGTAACTGATGGATAGGATTTTCATCACTTAACTAAATATAGCTTTGACTTAAAAACAATGAGCATCTACTTGGCAACTAATCTTATCCTAAGGCAAAATATTTTAGAGTTGGTAAACGCAGAAGAATTCAAGGGAAAAAAATGGAGGCTTGCTAGTAGGCAAAGAGAAAGTATTCATCTCCCATCTTTCATTGGAAGGTAGGTTTCAGGTGGTATGTCATAAAATAAATCAGTTAACTTGAGTTAAGGGTCATTTCATAATATTTACTTAGCATTTAGTGATCTCTAAGCACTTTGAGGAAAGAGCAATACATATATTTAAACTATTAATTTCCAGAAAAATCATCTCTGCCTAAAAGCAAGGCACAAAAATTCATTTTAGGAGTGACTTGTCTGTCATGCTAAGAAACTTACCTGGATGCCTTTCATTGTTTTCAGAGGAATGTGAAGTAATTTTCTACATCTGTGGAAGGTGTAGATTGGGAAAGTCTCATAAACATCATCATAATCAGCCCAGTGCCCCACAGTTATTGCAGTTTTTGATAAAAGGGAGCTTTTTGGTGTTTTTCTCTTCCTTTATTTTTAGAGAGGAGAGGGAAGAGAGAAAGATATTTTGCCTGGCAGGAGAATCAGGGAATGGTTCAAGGCAGGCTCTATGGGCTGTCCTAGAATTAAGACTGACCCCACCCATGGTGAGGTCATTTCTAGTCACACCTCTCCATGAATCAGAACACCCCACCTTAAAAATATCAAGGTATACACAGGAAAGGAAAGAAACCTGTAAACCTCACCCTGTGTTTTTGAAAGGCTAACAACAAAATGAAAGTTTCCATCATCTAGAGTCATTTATTTTGGGAAGAAGCTTATCCAAAGGATATTTCTAGCAATGTTAGCTCCAATAGAACAAGGCAAAAATGAAAGCTAGGGTTCTGAATTTTTNACCCTGTGTTTTTGAAAGGCTAACAACAAAATGAAAGTTTCCATCATCTAGAGTCATTTATTTTGGGAAGAAGCTTATCCAAAGGATATTTCTAGCAATGTTAGCTCCAATAGAACAAGGCAAAAATGAAAGCTAGGGTTCTGAATTTTTGCATTATGCTTTATGGGGGTTCCATGGTGGTCAATAGGTTTTTGATTCCCTGAAGGATTTAGAGTGCTGACTCTTTTGTTAAGTTCCCTACTCAACATTCCATCCTGTTTTTGCACACCAGGACCTGTGCTAAGGTTGTAGGACATTAAAGCAAGCCCTTCCTGTCATCTGTACCCAGTCTGGAGAAGGGAGATAGACAGTTACTTACTGGGCATAATAAGAGGTAGAGATATTATAAGGGCACCCAGGAAAGGTATATAATCTTAGGTTTAGAGTTTCCAAGATGGCACCCAGAAGGTGGTGATAGCTCCCTTGGTATTATATCAATAGAATGAAGTTCTAAGATGGTCGTCTTAGAAGATGAACAGTAGTTAACCAGATGGAGAAAGACTTCACACTGGAAAGTGTGTGAACAAATAGATGTACTGAAAAGGCAAGTTGGGTTCTGGGACCTGCAGCAGAGGAGAATAGGACTGGAGGGACGCAGAGCATGTCCTAAGTCCACAAAACTGGAGAAGGAACTAAAGACTCTCCAGGAGGAACAAGACACAGATTTATGTTATAAATAAATTTTGTGAATAGCAGGGTTGAAATAGCTATTACAGTGACTTTATTCAAGTTCTCACCAATAGTGCATCTCTGAATCCTATACCTAGTTTGACCTGTTTCATGTCAGTGACTTGTGACCAGTAATCTTTCCCAACTTTTTGATAACACATGGGAGGAGGGAGAGGGAAGAAAAGCAGACAGCAGAGAAGGCTCAACCTCTTGTAGAAAGAACTACAGTCATCCCTGGTACTGGCAGGGGTTTGGTTCTAGGACTTGCCAGCCCCGGTCTTTCCTGCAATAGATATGAAAATCTAGGAATGCTCAAGTCCCTTATACAAAATGGCTCAGTAAACTGACCCTTCCTATCTGTGTGTTCTGCATCTGGGAATTCAATCAAATCTGATGGTTCCACTGAATGTGGGTCATAGAACCCTCAGACATGGAGGACAGACTGTATTTAGCCAGGATTTGTGGCTCCAGGCTCCTCAGGCTACCTGGGCAACCTGAGTAGGATATACAGGGATGTAAATTTCATTCACCATTCCTCTGGAGGACTGGCCTTCCTCTGCAGGTGTATTGTTGCTGCCACTCTAGGCTGCCATGACCCAAACTGATCCTGTAGGTCTGCAGTATGAAAGTAATTTTGGATTTATGGAAATGCAAAATGTAATGCCCTAACCAGAACCTACCAAATCAGAAATTGCATTTTAACAAGATTTCCAGGTAATTTTTATGCCATGAAATTTGAGAAGCACTAGTTTAGAGCAATCTGCATGCAGGTCAGGAAGCAACAGTTAGAACTGGACACGGAACAGCAGACTGGTTCCAAATAGGAAAAGGAGTNGAGATGGCTGTATGGCATCACTGACTCGATGGACGTGAGTCTGAGTGAACTCTGGAAGTTGGTGATGGATGGGGAGGCCTGGCCTGCTGCGATTCATGGAGTCGCAAAGAGTTGGACACGACTGAGCAACTGAACTGAACTGAACTGAGTTTAGAGCAATGTTTTTCAAATTTTTAAACCAAGACCTTCTCACACAGCCAGAAATTCATTTTACATTGTGGCCTAGAAAATGTGCACCTGTGCACACAAGCAGCCAAAGAAACACTTTTCAGGAGGTAAATTCTGGTCTATATTCTGCTGTGCTATCCAAAATACAAACAAACAAAACAAACAAACAAACAAACAAAACAATCCTCTCCCACTAAACCTACTCAACATCTACTCCACTGATTTCGTAATTCACTAATAGTTTGTGACATATTTGTTTTGTGCTCTGAATAAAGGAAGAGGAGACAAATATTTGTAGGAAAAAAGTTACAGTCATGTTCAGTTTAATAACTTAAAACATTAGTGAGATGTGTTTGGTTGAAATTTTATGTATCCTAAAATTATTGTTTCTTGCTTGGATATTTTTCTTGATATGAAAAAGATCTGACCACATGGTATCATTCCATGTTCTGATATTTAATACCACCTGATTACAGTTGAGAGTCATTGTTCTAGAAGAGTATTTCTCAAACTATTTTTGATGGTAGTGCGGATTGGCAGAGGAAAAGACCCCACAGCCCACTTATCCTATTCATTCCCACTCTAGAGAGGGAAGGGAATACAGTAATAAGAGGGAACGTGTCACTGTATAAGCAAATTTTTGTGGTTTGCCTTAGCAGAGTGGTGGAGATGACTCGTCTTTGAATCACAATGTATACATGACTTAAAGTCTGGTGATTGCAAAATTATGGTCCTCAAAAACTGTTGATGGAAGCATATATCGCTATACACTCTGGGGTTAACCAAACGAGCCACAACAAAGTCCAATGTAAATGAAAAAGCTAAGCCAAGAGTAATTCATAAGTACAAGGCACTTGGAAACCATTACCAAGTTAAGACCACATTGATAACCAAGCATGCTTCCTGAAAACTGCAGGCACTCTGCAAGTTGTGCTCAGTTACCCAACCTTGTCTGCATTACGTGGCAGCGTAGGACCTCTTAGAGTCATCTAATTTTGAGTTTAGTAGAAGAAACCTTACTAAAGCAAGAGTTCAATTTTGTCAATACATCACTTTTATAACTTTAATTCATTTAGTAGGTGGCCAATGTGTAATCTTTGAATGTATGTAGTTACAGTATATGAATTAGGTATCTTTTAACTTGTAAGAGCCAGAGAAAGAAGGTGCATTATCAGCGAGTTAAAATGTGGATTGTAATCCATATTTTCTGAACTACCACTTGGTAATCATTCATTAGCAAGTAATTTCCTTTTTTTTTTAAGGTCATTTTTGGGGTTGTTCTTGGTTTTCATAGAGTAAGGAAAACTCATTGAGATGTGCTTGGGAACTAAACTGAGTAATTCCACATATTGCACGCTTAGCCTTGTCTAGGCCAGGGATTGCTAAAACGTTTCATCTTATGAGAGAAGTCTGATTGATTTATAATGGATGTCTGAGGGGCTGTGTTGAAGCCAGAAGGGGTGTCTTGTTTGGTTAAGGATGTTGGACATGACATCGAATAGTGGAACGGCAGCTGTATGCCTTCTCATGTCTGTCCGGCTACAGGCTCTCCTCTCCTAAACTGAGGCTGGACATGGGTCCTCTGCCTTTTTGTTGAGGTCTGCTTCTGGAATATTATTGATTAAACTTTAGCTTCCTCCTCACCATGTCCAGATTCAGCAAAGGATGGCAGATAAAAGATAAAATGTTCAGATAAATCTGAATGTCATATAAATAATAAATACGTTATTATATAAGTATGTCCCAGATATTACAAAGGACATACTTATACAAAATATATTGGCTATCTGAAATGCAAATTTAATTGGATATCCCCACTTTTATTTGCTAAGTCTAGCTCCTTAGAGTACTTAACAGTGTCACTATCTGAATGTATATGTCACTTACCTCTGACTTCTTCAGGGTGTGCAAACTTGCTTAGTAACAGGATAGTTTTGTGTATCCCAGAGTGACCCAAGGTAAATATGCAAACTAATCCTGAATTACAAGAGATCGATAAATCCTAGGAATGTGTCAAAGGACTGTGGGGAAGAGATTTAAAGGATTAGGGGGTGAGTGGAATGTAGGAGTCAGGAATGTTCAATATTGTAGGTTGGGATTAAGCTATTTGAAGGAGGCTGAGGTGGGTAAAAAGCAGTGGGTTTAGAGGTGACTCTTAGGGTGGGATTTAAAAGGAGAAAAGCAGTGCAGCATTGCATTTGATTCTTTCAAACCTGCAACTACATCCACATTAGAAGTTTCTGTAACAGGGCGAGGGAGCAAGCATAAGGTATTTCTTAAGGTTCAGATTGGCACTCAGCTTGGAATGGAGATTATAATTCTATGTGTGATGCTGAAATATGGTGTCGATAATCTTTGGAGTCCAAAAAATATCCTTAACAATTTAGAAAAGAGGAATGGGAAGAAAACATTTAAACACCAAATGCTAGGAGTGCTTCTTTGTGCTTTCTCTCATCTCTCTCTCGTTTTTTTCTTTTAATCTCATATTTCACTCTATCAGGTAACAGGTTTCTAGGAATAAAATCTAATTGCTGATGTTTGTGTCAAATGAATTATGTGTATGTGTGGGTATGCATGTGTGAATATAGTTTAATTTAAAACCATGATTGTTTTGGTTATAATTCAGGAGCATCCTAAGCCTTGTAATGCAAGGCAACAGAAAGACTGAGACTGGAGTTTAGCTGAAGGTTAAATTTGTGACCAGCCATGGAAAGATTTATAGTTCAGCACTACTATTAAGAATCATTTCCCCAGTGGTTTCACTAGATTTTCTGTGTGCTGAAGAGTTGCACTGTAATATGTCAGATCTTAGTCATCTTGATAAATTGCATGAAATAAACAAGGTATGTGATGGCTGTAGATTAGAACAGTGATTGAGTGTATTATGTGTTTGAATTTGCAATACATGTTTGAATTAAAGCTTCTTAGAAAATCTAACACAGATCTTTCTGTTGTCTTATTGGCATGTTTTATTAAGCACTGAAATTACCTGCAGAGTGCCTAAGAATTGTAAAGGAAATAGGGTTAAAGATATTTATCTGATCACTTTCACATCATGTCTAGGTATTTAGCAAATAGTTAGAAAAAAGTGTACCTACCAGCCCCCAAATGAAGCTGCTGGTAAACTGGCTGTCTTACCTTGCCTTCTTAGACCTCTCCCTCTCTTCTCTTTCCCCCTCATTCTCCTCTCTCTCTCTCTTTCTTTCTCTCTCTCTCTCTGTTTTCACCCTATGTAATGGTCATTTTTTCATTACTTACGGTAAAGTTCCCAGGAGGATGAAGGCAGGGGAAACAGATTATGTGCTAGGCAGCTGGATTTCCTCTAAAGCCTTTTCCTTTGAATGAAGCTTCCTCCTTTCACAGGTTTATAAACAGCTCTTCCTGTGATTTTGCAGCACAGACTATGGTGAGTCCTCCCGCCAGCTCAGTGCAGCCAGGTGCTAAGCATCTGCCGCAGTGAGCTAGTGCCTTTGTAAGATGTGTGTGTTATCCTACTGGCATTCTGTCATCCTCCAGGGAACTGGGAGGGTGACTATAACTCTCACATCCCCACTTGGTCTTGCAGGTAGCAAGAATATCACATTAATGTGAAATGCTGATGCCCTGCTTCTGCTTTGCCTTTTTTTCCCCCTGAAAAGCTTATCACAGTGATATCAAAAGAAGCAGGAAACTTAGCCTAGGTGGTAGGTACATTATTACTCTCTGGCCAAGAGATCCTGGAGAATACAGCAGGGAGTTTTTCTCTTATGTGATGAATGAAGGCAAGTACCCTTTTCTTCATTAAGATTTCATTTTCAATATAACTTGAATTTCTGGCACAGTTGGGAAAACATACCAAGAGTAGTCATTCCAGTTGGAGAATCTTGCTAGCCCATGCAGATACAATATAATGGAATGATTTAGCAGTTAGTCCTTATTCTAAAGGCAAAAACAAATATTGAAAGAGTCATCCCATAGCCATGATTATTGACTTCTGGATTGTCCAACTACTACAATGGCATGAAATTTAGATCAGTGGGTAACAGAGCAAATATTCTATCTTATTAATTCAGGATTTGATTTTTAAATCACAGTAATAATTTTTCACAAATGGCAGACCTGGTGATATCAAAACTAACCTTGTCTCATATTTCTGCATGATTGCACCCCAGTCTAAGGATATGTCAGTTGCACCTCACTTTGTATGCTTTATACAGTAGAAAACTGTGCATGTTGAATTTTAATAAAAGAAACTATATTTTAACTCTGTGATGGTGAAAAAAGTGATCCAACGTAGGTGTCATATAGGTCGACCTCAGGCTTGCTTTCATTCAGACTGGATGGCCAAATGAGATGGTTCCAATTAGACATTCCATTCTAGAGAATCAGGTAATCCAATCTTTCCTCATTGCCAATTCACCCTTGTAAGAATAACATCTACGAGGTCAGGCTTTGTATGTTACTCATCTCTGTATTTTGGGCTATAGTTAGCTTGAGGCAGGTGCTCAGTAGCTTTGCTGAATCAATAAGTAGGGTCTTGATAAATGTAAATGAATTTTGGACATTGGGTCTTGATAAATGTAAATGAATTTTGGACATTTAGGTTGCTTCTGTCTTCTGGCTATTGTAAATAGCTGCAATGAACATTGGGGTGCATGTCATTTTGAGTTATAGTTTTTCTCTGGGTATATGCCCAGTAGTGGAATTATCATATGTAGTCATATGGTAGTTCTATTAATTTTTTGAGGAACCTCAATACTTCTCCATAGTGGTTATATCAGTGTACTTTTCCACCAACAGTGCAAGAGGGTTCCATTTTCTCCACACCCTCTCCAGCATTTACTGTTTGCATATTTTTGTGATGGTGGTCTTGTGGACATAGGGGAGGTGGGGAGAGAGTTGGAGTGGATTGGGAGAGTGGGATTGACATATACACACTGCTATGTGTAAAACAAGTAGACAGTGAAAACCTGATTTATAGTGCAGGGAGCTCAGCTCAGTGCTCCGTGATGACCTAGAAGGGTGAGGTGGAGAGTGGGAGGGAGATCCAAGAGGGAGGGAATATATGTATATAGAGAGCTGATTTACTTTGCTGTATAGCAGAAACTAACAACATGGTAAAGCAACTATATCCCAATTTAAAAAAGAAAATTATAAAATTTCAATGAATTTTGTACTTTTGTTTTTGTATTTTGCCACATTTAAGAGTGTTCAGTTCAGTNCAAGAGGGTTCCATTTTCTCCACACCCTCTCCAGCATTTACTGTTTGCATATTTTTGTGATGGTGGTCTTGTGGACATAGGGGAGGTGGGGAGAGAGTTGGAGTGGATTGGGAGAGTGGGATTGACATATACACACTGCTATGTGTAAAACAAGTAGACAGTGAAAACCTGATTTATAGTGCAGGGAGCTCAGCTCAGTGCTCCGTGATGACCTAGAAGGGTGAGGTGGAGAGTGGGAGGGAGATCCAAGAGGGAGGGAATATATGTATATAGAGAGCTGATTTACTTTGCTGTATAGCAGAAACTAACAACATGGTAAAGCAACTATATCCCAATTTAAAAAAGAAAATTATAAAATTTCAATGAATTTTGTACTTTTGTTTTTGTATTTTGCCACATTTAAGAGTGTTCAGTTCAGTTCAATCGCTCAGTCGTGTCTGACTCTTTGCGACCCCATGAATTGCAGCACTCCAGGCCTCCCTGTCCATCACCATCTCCCAGAGCTCACTCAGACCCGCATCCATCGAGTCAGTGATGCCATCTAGCCGTCTCATCCTCTGTCGTCCCCTTCTCCTCCTGCCCCCAATCCCTCCCAGCATCAGAGTCTTTTCCAATGAGTCAACTCTTCACATGAGGTGGCCAAAGTACTGGAATTTCAGCTTTAGCATCATTCCCTCCAAAGAAATTCCAGGGCTGATCTTCAGAATGGACTGGTTGGATCTCCTTGCAGTCCAAGGGACTCTCAAGAGTCTTCTCCAACACCACAGTTCAAAAGCATTAATTCTTCCGTGCTCAGCCTTCTTCACAGTCCAACTCTCACATCCATACATGACTACTGGAAAAACCATAGCCTTGACTAGACAGACCTTTATTGGCAAAGTACTGTCTCTGCTTCTGACTATGCTATCTAGGTTGGTCATAACTTTCCTTCCAAGGAGTAAGTGTCTTTTAATTTCATGGCTGCAATTACCATTTACCCTTTCTCTACTCCAACCTTCTACATCTTCTTCACTCATTGCACTCAGACCAGAAACAAAAGTGGTGAAGACCACCCACCTTCCTCTGTGTTGAAAGACCATAACCTAAAGAGAATAAAAGTCAGGAGGCCAGTCAGTTCCTATGATGAAGATCAACCCACTACTCTCTTCTGAGCAGATCTCTTCTGCTCCCTTCTCTCCCTTATCCAAGGAGAAGACTGCAACTTAGGTGGTTGAAGAGTTCACTTCTCAAGGCCTCACAATGACTCATATGATTTTTCAAAAATATAATCTCACTACTTCTAGCACTTCATTGTAGTTGAAATCTACTTGCCCTCCATAATTCTGTTAAAGTACTATCAATGTCTTCTTTTTAAAAAATCTAGAATCTAAATTAGTGTTCCGTGCATGTGGTATTAATAAATTATTTGCTGTTGTTCATCTCCTTATTTAAATTGTTTCCAATAGCCAGACACAAAATAATAAAATGCATAATTTGAACTATAAAGTTGACATTAGATTCTGAAATTCATTGTCGATCATACCAGTCACACTGATAGGAATATGCAGGCTTCTTTTCACAGTTGCCTGACTTAGGCTTCTCTTATATTTTGAAATTTATAAACATCTTTCTTAGTATCCACAAGAATCTATTTATAATGTTCACACACTTCAATGATTCACTCTAGTCAGCACTTGTAAGTAAATATCTCACTTCCTGGTTAGCTAAGGAGATGTCATGAATGAAACTGGTATTATGAATGAAAGGGTTACCAAGGAGAGGAAGCAAATCAATTCCAGGATTCAAGTACTCATTCTTTCCTTTCAGATGTTCTTGAGATGAGTAAGGAAAATGCCCAGGGGATATGAGGTAAAAACCTTTTGGCTTTATCACTGGAAAGAAACATTTAATCAATAGACAGCAATGCATTCAACTGTGATTGTTAAGGAAATGCATATAAAACTAACAGCAATGTACAACCTCATGACTTTTAAATTGTCAAAGATAAATACAATGGTCATTTCTATGTGTTCAGGAAATAGACTACTTTTATTCAGCTGCTGGAACTGTAAATTGGTCCACTCTTTCCCAGGTGGCTTAGATAGCAAAGAATCTGCCTGCAATGCAGGAGATCCAGGTTCAATACCTGGGTCCAGAAGATCCCCTGGAGAAGGAAATGGCAACCCACTTCAGTATTCTTGCCTAGAGGATTCCATAGATAGAGGAGCCTGACAAGCTACAGTCCATGGGGTCACAAAGAATTGGACACGACTGAATGACTAACACTCCACTTCAGTAGAGTACTTTGATAATTTGGGACAAGAGCCTCAAAATACTTGTTTTCCCTTGATTTAGCAATTTTACAATCAGGAACTTATCCTAAGAAAGCAAAAACTTATATACGAGTATGGTCATTGAATATTTACAACACTGAAAAATTAGAACAAACACAATGTCTAGAAATAGAGGGAGGGTCAAACAAATACTGTCATGATTATGCTATGGTATAATATACACCAATTTAATTTTTGAGCAATATTTAATGACATAGAAGATGCTTATGACATTATATTAAATGAAAAGTACTGAATTTATAGAATAATACAAATTTTGTAAGCAAGGAATAACCTTTCTGGGTATAAAAAAAATTTCCAGAATGATATTGAGCATGGCGGAGAGGAGCTACCCCACGTCAGAGGACAGAGACAGTGGCCGAGAGTCCCGGGCTGTGACGGCACAGGAACAGCTGAAAGGAGCCACCCCGCTTCCGAGGTCGGGGCAGCAGCTGAGAGTGCCAGGCTGCGATGGCACAGGAACAGCTGAGAGGAGCCACCCCACTTCCCACTCAGCGTGGCTGAGAGGAGCTACCCCACGTCGGAGGACAGAGACAGCAGCTGAGAGTCCCGGGCTGTGATGGTGCAGGAACAGCTGAGAGGAGCCACCCCACGTCTGAGGTCAGGGGCAGCGGCCGGGAGGAGCCACCTTGTGCCCAAGGCCAGGGTCAGGGGCGGGAGGAGCCATCCTACATCTGAGGCCAGGGTCGGGGGCTGGGAAGAGCCACTGATTGATTAGCACTCACCTCGGGTGGCTGCGAGGACCAGCACACTCAGCCTGGCCGAGAGGAGTTGTCCCACATCCGAGGTCAGGGGCGGGGACTGGGAAGATCAACTCGCATCCAAAGATCGGTGGCTGCACTGACCCAGGAGGGCCTGGAGGAGCTGTCCCACATTGAGGGTTGGGATGGGCGGCAGTGAGGAGATGCCCTTCCTCCAGGGTGGGGAGCAGACACTGCACTTTGCTGGGGCAGCCATGAAGAGATACTCCAAGCTCAAGAGAGAAGAAATTCAGCTCCACCCACCAGAACTCCAAAACAAGCCTCCCTAACCAAAAAACCTTGACAAGCCACTGATACAACCCTGCCTACAGGGAGGAAATTCCATAATAAAGAGAACTACGCAAATTCCCAGAATATAGAAAGGCCACANGATTCATGGGGTCGCAGAGTTGGACACGACTGAGAGACTGAACTGAACTAAACTGAAACCAAAGAAGCCAGACACAAAGGCTACATAGGAAGTTTTCCTTTATGTGAAATACCCAGAAAAGGCAAGGCTGTACAGACAGAAAGCAGATGAGTGATTAGCTGGAGCTGGGGAGAGGACTGAATAGGGAATGACTGCTAATGAGCAGGGCTTTGAGTGTCATGCTCTGGAATTCGATAGTTGGCTACTCAACTTTTTGAATACACTAACACCCACTAAATTGTGCATTAAACAAATGAAAAAGATTAACTAAGTGAAATAGGTTGTTTATCCAAAAGACACGACAGAAAACAGTGGATAAGAGTTTGGGCTCTGGGGTTAGGTATTCTGGCATTAGCAGGAACCTTTGTTGTTTAGTTGCAAAGTCGTGTCTGACTCTGTGTGACCCCATGGGTTATAGCCCACTGGGGTCCTCTGTTCACAGGATTTCCTAGGCAAGAATACTGGAATGGGTTGCCATTTCCTACTCCATCACAAAGTCTTAAGCTCATTTTACTCCTCTATAAAATAAGGATAGTAAAATATCTATCTTAGTGATTGTTAGGAGGATTGAATGATACACTGTGATGAGCCAGAAACTGCTCATTGATCTTTCTTTTTCCACACCAGGACAGTTTTACTTGGGCAGATGGTCACAGACATTAAGACTACATTTCCCAGCATTTTCTTTAGCTGAGAGTGGCCAGCCAATGGCACACTATAGGAATGGTGTCTATGATACTCCTGTTGTGTCTGCACCCCATTCCCATTTCTCATTTAGTTCCTGGAACAGGTACAGGATATTAAACCATCTCAGATCTCATCGACTTTGGTAGTGGAGTAGGTCTCTCAAACAACATCGCCTTTTGTCAGAGGACTGTGAATCAAGGTGGGTATGTAGAACAGAGCCACCATCCCAGCTCTGGAGCATCTACCTTCCAGTTGCAGGGAGAGAGAAATAAACTGCTTTGTTTAAGGCACTGTCAAAGAGAATCTTACACACAGTTTAAACTATACCTGAAAACAGCAACTCATATGCAATAAGCACTTAAGCTACTATTATTATTACATGTATTTTTAATCACAATCTTATCTCAAATGCTAGATCTTCAAATATCAAATGGGGCTGGTCTGACCCTAATCCCACTATGAAAGAGAGGGCTCCAAACTTTCCAGCATTCAACTACCTGCTGCTGCTGCTGCTAAGTCGCTTCAGTCACGTCCGACTCTGTGCGACCCCATAGACGGCAGCCCAGTAGGCTCCTCTGTCTCTGGGATTCTCCAGGCAAGAACACTGGAGTGGGTTGCCATTTCCTTCTCCAATGCATGAAAGTGAAAAGCGAAAGTGAAGTC
>SJYA01000262.1:1216731-1244486 GCA_006410615.1 Neotragus moschatus
TCTTCAGGGGATCTCCCCGACCCAGGGATTGAACCTGCATCTCCTGCAGCTCCTGCATTGCAGGTGGATTCTCTACCACTGAGCCACTGGGGAAGCCCAACAGGTTTATAATTTTTTGAAAGCAGCGACACACTAACAGACTAACAAAGAGGCTGAACATTCAACTTGTGTTTGGCTTCCTGTATTACATGAGAAACACAGATGAAAGGAGGGGTCTTAGGACTCCGGGAAGCCACCTGCAAATCCAGAGGGCAGGTTTCCATATGGCTCTTTCTTTTCACAATACTGTATACTGAATTCCTAGTATGGCCCTTCATCGATGAGACCTCCACTTCCTAAGTTTTGTTCTTGGAAGAATTAATTATTTTTGCAAACCGATTTTTGAAGCGGAGAAATGTACTGTCATACAGTTTTCTCTGGGAGTGTACAATAAAAACTGAGATACCCATCAGTTTTGCATTAACTCTGGTATCTTAATGATTTGGTCCAAAAATTGATGAAACAAGAACTGGAAAACCTTCTTATGGCATTTTTAATACCCTCTAAAAATTCCATTTAAACCTTACTTGATACCCTAAACTTATCCATAGTGAAGATCAGATTACATGATTCACTTAAATGCTGTTTCTTTTAGATAGTATTAAAAATAGTCCATTTCTATTTCTAAAGCTTGCCAGGGAGACTAGAATACCATGAGTATAAAATAAAAGAGCTTATAAGTTTGAGATAATACATTGTCTGAGCTTGGAATGGGTATACGATGATGCTCTGTGACCTGTTAACTACACCTAAGAGAAATCTGGTTAGACAACATGTGCTGAAGGATAAAAGACATAACAAGATAATCATTACAATCCAGATTGCCACTCTCCTCTGCACAATCAATCAATCTGAAGACTGGCAGGTAGAGAGCTAGTTAAATTAAAATTCAACTAATCCAAGATCAGTTAGCAATTATAGATGATCTTAGATGCTTAATATGTACATAGTGAACCATNAAGTTTGAGATAATACATTGTCTGAGCTTGGAATGGGTATACGATGGTGCTCTGTGACCTGTTAACTACACCTAAGAGAAATCTGGTTAGACAAGATGTGCTGAAGGATAAAAGACATAACAAGATAATCATTACAATCCAGATTGCCACTCTCCTTTGCACGATCAATCAATCTGAAGACTGGCAGGTAGAGAGCTAGTTAAATTAAACTTCAACTAATCCAAGATCAGTTAGCAATTATAGATGATCTTAGATGCTTAATATGTACATAGTGAACCATTCTAATTCTTTTTAGGAAAAAAAATATCTAGGGGTCTCCAATCTCNGATCAATCAATCTGAAGACTGGCAGGTAGAGAGCTAGTTAAATTAAACTTCAACTAATCCAAGATCAGTTAGCAATTATAGATGATCTTAGATGCTTAATATGTACATAGTGAACCATTCTAATTCTTTTTAGGAAAAAAAATATCTAGGGGTCTCCAATCTCAGAAATATAAATGACCAATGATCAGGGAACCAGATTTTATAAGACAGACAGGGCAACATGGTATTAAGAGCTTGGACTCTGGATACTAAGTGCCTGAGATCTAGTCCTAGCTGTAGTCCCCAACTGAGTGTCAGTTTCCTGATCTATAATATGGACCACTATTAGTAACTACAAGATTTTTATGACTATTAAATGAAACAGCTCATGTTAAGTGTATATCACAGATTGTAGTAGATAGTAAGTATTCAATACATGTTGGCTATTATTATAGCTATTTTTATAGGCAGGTATGGCAAATTCATAGCTATCTAAAAGTTCTTTGCATTCCCTTCCTCTATAAAACGTGAGAAAACTAACATGCATTTTGCAGGCTGCTCTTCCTCTGAAGTTGGCCAAATTATGTAGTTCTGACCAATAATACGTGTCTAGATATTATTATGTAGGGTGTTCAGGAAAACTTTTTAAAAAGGACAGCTTAAATGGAATCATTCCTTTGGCTTTTTGATCCTTTTTCTTTGCCCCTTCCTCCTGTTGTTTGTCTAGGGTAAAGAGTGAAAAACTACAGAGACTTAAAGCTTTGCAATCATAAGAATGGACGTTCTGTTTAAGGACAGGCATGCAGGAGGCTAGGGAGGAAATCAAGGCCCTATGATGTTCCCACACACTGTGTGCGCCCCCAGCCACCAACCTGCCCATGTCCTCTTGTGCACAGAAAATAAGCCCCACCTTGTTTAAAAGTCAGCCTTTTTATTTTGGGAAACTGAATAGACTCCTGATCTAAAAACCAATTCTAAATATTTTTGATGTATTCATGTTGTGTTCACCCATTCTGTGGTTTATAGTAACCAGTTACTTTAGATTNAACAAATCGTCAGTCTATATTCAATACAGGATACAGGATTCTTGGGACTGGTGCACGGGGATGATCCAGCGAGTTGATATGGGGTGGGAGGTGGGGGGCGGGGGTTCAAGATTGGGAACTCATGTACACCTGAGATGGAAAAAAATAAAAAATAAAAATAATAATAAAAAAATAAAATTAATGATATTGCATGTAATTCAAAACTGTCAAATTATGACCTTTGTAAAAATGAATTTTTTCTGTTAAAAAAAAAAATTCCAGAAGAAGTGAACTCTACAAACACTTTTTTCTTGAATTTCAAGCTTTTAGAACTAGCAGACAATAAATTTCTGTGGTTCAAGAAATAAATTTCCAGGAGGAAAATGAACCAAACTATGAATAATAGGATAGTAGAATTAAGGGGAGTTTTAATTTTTTCTTTGTAATTTCTATCCTTGCAAAAATTTATGAATTGTCTAATTATTACTTACAATCATGAAGGAACAATAGAAATATTTTTATATAAGTGATATTTGTCTGGTGATGATGTTGGTGCCTTAATATGGTAAGAAAGAAAGCACTCCAAATGCACACTTGATGGTGGACATATCTGAGGATCATTTTCACAAAGTGCCCCACCAGTCTCTGTCCTGCTTTCAAAGTCTCAGCCCTGGGTTTCTTTGGAAGAAACTGAGTAGAGAGAGAAAATGACCACTTCCACTGAAACAATATACAAAGTTCTTGATTTCTGTGTCTGCTGAATTAGAAAAAGAATTCAGTTCAGTTCAGTTCAGTTCAGTCCAGTCGCTCAGTCGTGTCCGACTCTTTACAACCCCATGAATCACTTACTGTCAATGGAAATTCATGCAGATATGAATGAAATGCAAGGTTGCAATGTTTAATATTTCCTCCAAGGAAATTATTTTATCTGGTTTATATATCTTTTAATTTTTTATTTGAAGTATAGTTGATTTATGATATTATATTAGCTTCAGATGTATAGTACAGTGATTCAATATTTTTATGGATTATATGTCATTTAAAGTTATTACAAAAAATATTTCCCTGTGCTGTACAATATGTGCTTGGTGCTTGTTTTTTTTATACATATTATTTTGTACCTTTTAAGCCCTTACCCCTAACTCATCTGTTCCACCTTCTCTCTCCCCACTGGTAACCAATAGTTTGTTTTCCAAATGTGTGAGTCTGTTTCTGTTTTGTTATATTCCTTCATTTGTTGTAATCATGTTATTTAATATTGAATTTAATGAGTTATTTGTATATTTTGGATTTTAACCCCTCATATGTCACATCATTTACAAATATTTTCTCCCATTCAGTAGGTTGTCTTTTCATTTTCATTGATGGTTTCCTTGGCTGTGCAAAAGCTTTTAAGTTCAATTAGGTCTCATTCGTTTATTCTTGTTTCTTTGGCCTCTAGAGACTAATCCAGAAAAATATTGGTAGACTATATGTCAGCGTGTTTTCCCTGAATTCTACTCTAGAAGTGTTATGGCTCAGGTCTTACATTTAGGTCTTTAATCCACTTGGAGTTTATTTTGCATATGGTGTAAAGAAAAGTTTTAATCTTAATTCTTTTACCAGTAGTTTTCCTAGCAATACTTATTGAAGAGATGGTCTTTTTTCTATTGTGTATTTTTACCTCTGTTGTTGTGGATTAACTGACCACGGATTTATTTCTGTCCATTGGTCTATGTGTCTACTTTTGTGCCAGTACCATGCTGTTTTGATTACTGTAGCTTTGTAGTCTGCAGTCAGGGAGCGCGATATCTCCAGCTTTATTATTTTTTTCTTCTCAAGATTGCTTTGACAATTAGGGGCCTTTTGTTGTTCTATAAAATATTTAGGATTATTTATTCTAGCTCTGTAAAAGATGTCATGGGTCTTTTGATAAGGATTGCATTAAATCTGTGGCTAACTTTGGGTAATATGGATAATTTAACAATATTAATTCTTTCAATCAAAGCACATGGGATATTTTTCACTTTCTTTGTTTTAATATCATCTTTAACTTCTTTCATCAGTGTTTTTCATGGTTTTTCAGAGAATATAGATGTTTTATCTCCTTTCTGTTGTTCAGTTGCTAAGTTGTATCCACTCTTTGAACTGCAGCACATCAGGCTTCCCTGTCCTTGACTATCTCCCAGAGTCTGCTCAAACTCATGTCTGTGATGCCATCTAACCATCTCATCCTTTGTCACCCTCCTCTCCTCTTGCCCTCAGGCTTTCCTAGAATCAGAATATTTTCCAAAGAGTTGACTCTTGTTTTTCTCTCTTTTTTTTTTTAATTTTAATTTTTATTTTTTCATCTCAGGTGTACATGAGTTCCCAATCTTGAAAACCCCCACCACCACCTCCCACTCCACATCAAGGAGTTGACTCTTTATATCAGGTGGCCAAAGTATTTTATCCCCTTGGCTAAGTTTATTCCTAGATATATATATATATTTTGATATGGTTTTAAATGGGATTGTTTTTGCTCCCTGGTGGTTTATTTTTAGTACATAGACAAGCAACAAATTTAATTTTGTATCTTGCAAATTTACTAAATTTATTTATTAGTTCTAAAGCTTTTTGGTAAAGAAATTTTTTTTTTCCACGTATGGTATCATGTCATCTACAGTTTTCTTCCCTTTGGATTTGGATGCCTTTTATTTCTTTTCTTTGTATTCTGTGATTAGGACTCCAATACTTTATTGAATAGAAGTGGTAAAAGTGGGCATTCCTCCTTTACTTCCTGAATTTAGAGGAAAAGATGACAACTTTTCCACCATTTAGTATAATATTAACTATGGAGTTGTAATAAATGGGCTTTATTGTGTTGAGATATCTTCCTTCTATACCAGTACTCTTGCCTGGGAAATCCCATGGATGGAGGAGCCTGGTGGGCTGCAGTCCACGGGTTTACTAAGAGTCGGGCACGACTGAGCTACTTCCCTTTCACTTTTCACTTTCATGCATTGGAGAAGGAAATGGCAACCCACTCCAGTGTTCTTGCCTGGAGAATCCCAAGGATGGGGGAGCCTAGTGGGCTGCCATCTTTGGGTCGCACAGAGTCTGACACGACTGAAGCGACTTAGCAGCAGCATACCAACTTTGATGAGAATTTTTATTATGAATAGATGTTGAATTTTTTCAAATGCTTTCTTTGCATCTATTGAGATGATCATGTAAGTTCTAATTTTCCTTTTGTTAGTGTGATGTATCACATTGATTTGTGAATATTGAACCATCTTTGTTTCCTTGGAATATGTTCCACTTGATTATAGTATATGATTTCTTTCATGTATCTTTGGATTAGATTTGCTGCTATTTTGTTGAGGATTTTTCTGCCTATATTCATCAAAGATATTGGCCTATAATTCTTTTTCATTGTAGTGTTTTTGTCTTGTTTTGGTTTCAGGGTAATGTTGGATTTAAAGAATGAATTTAAGAGTGTTCTTTCCTTTTAACTTTTGGGGATAGTTTTAGAAGGTTGCTCAAAGAATGCTCAAAATACTGCACAATTGCACTCATCTCACATGAAATTAAGTAATGCTCAAAATTCTCCAAGCCAGACTTCAACAGCCCACCATGAACTTCCAGATGTTCAAGCTGGTTTTAGAAAGGGCAGAAGAACCAGAGATCAATTTGCCAATATCAGTTGGATCATTGAAAAAGCAAGAGAGTTCTAGGAAAACATCTATTTCTGCTTTATTGAAAATGCCAAAATCTTTGACTATGTGGATCAAAATAACCTGTGGAAAATTCTTCAAGTGATGGGAATACCAGACCACCTGACCTACCTTTTGAGAAATCTGTATGCAGGTCAGGAAGCAACATTTGGAACTGGATATGGAACAACAGACTGGTTCCAAATAGGAAAAGGTGTATGTCAAGGCTGTCTATTGTCACCCTGCTTATTTAACTTATATGCAGAGTACATCATGAGAAACACTGGGCTGGAAGAAGCACAAGGTGGAATCAGGATTGCCAGGAGAAATATCAATCACCTCAGACACGCAGATGACACTACCCTTACGGCAGAAAGTGAAGAACTAAAGAGCCTCTTGATGAAAGTGAAAGAGGAGAGTGAAAATGTTGGCTTAAGGCTCAACATTCAGAAAACTAAGATCATGGCACCTGGTCCCATCATTTCATGGCAAATAGATGGGGAAACAGTGGAGACAGTGTCAGACTTTCCATTTTTGGCTCCAAAATCACTGTAGATGGTGACTGCAGCCATGAAATTAAAAGAACGCTTACCCCTTGGAAGGAAAGTTATGACTAACCTAGACAGCATATTAAAAAGCAGAGACATTACTTTGCCAATACAGGTCCCTCTAATCAACATATGGTTTTTCCAGTGGTCATATATGGATGTGAGAGTTGGACTATAAAGCAAGCTGAACACCGAAGAATTGATACTCTTGAACTGTGGTGCTGGAGAAGACTACTCTTGAGAGTCCCTTGGACTGCAAGATATCCAACCAGTCCATCCTAAGGAAGATCAGTCCTGAGTGTTCATTGGAAGGACTGATGTTGAAGCTGAAACTCCAATAATTTGGCCACCTGGTGTGAAGAGCTGACTCATTTGCAAAGACCCTGATGCTGGGGAAGATTGAAGGCAGGAGGAGAAAGGGATGACAGAGGATGAGATAGTTGGATGGCATCATCGACTCAGTGGACATGAGTTTGAGTAAGCTCCAGGAGTTAGTGATGGACAGGGAGGCCTGGCTTGCTGCAGTCCAAGGGGTCACAAAGAGTCAGGCACGACTGAGCAACTGAACTGAACTGAACTTAGAAGGTTACATAATGGTATTCTTTACATATTTAGTAGAATTCCCCTGTGATGCTGTCTGGTCCTGGATTTTTGTTTGTTGGAAGTTTTTTCAATAACAATTTCAATTTCAGTACTGGTGATCAATCTGATCAGATTATCTGCTTCTGTCTAATTTGGACTTCCAGGTTTTATGTTTCTAGAAAATTTTCCACTTATTCTAGGTTGACCTCTTTGTTGTCATGTAATTATTTGTAGTATTCTCTTATATTTTGTGTCTCTGTGGTATTTTAAAAATTTTCTCTTCTTTAATTTTTTATTTTGTTTATTTGTTCCTCTCTTTTCTTCTTGATAAGCCTGGTTAAAGGTTTACCTTTTAAAAAACCAGATCTTGTTTTTATTATTTTTCTTTTCTCATTTTTTAAATTTTCTCTCTATATTATTTCCTTTCTTCTGCTGACTTGGGGATTTCTTTGTTCTTCTTTCTCTAATTCCTTTAGATGGTAGGTTAGGTTGTTTATTTGCGATTTTTCTAATCTCTCGAGGAAGACCTATATTACTATAAGCTTCCCGTTGCTTTTACTGCATTGCATAGGTTTTGCTAAGTTATGTTTCCATTTTCATTTGTCTTGAGGTATTTTCTAATTTTCTCTTTGATTTCTTAATTGATCTTATGGTTTGCTAGCAACATATTTAACCCTCATGTGTTTGTCTTTTTCCCATTTTTGTTTCTTATTAAGTTATAACTCATGTCACTGATGTCAGAAAAATAGGTTGATATAGTTTCTATCCTCTTAAATTTGTTGAGGTTTGTTTTGTTTCTTAGCATGTGATCTATCCTTGAGAAAACTCCATACATACCCGAAAAGAATGTGTATTCTTTTGTTTTTGGATGGAATGTTCTGGAGATATCTACTGAGTCAAACCAGTCTATGGTGTCATTTTAGACCACTGTTGCCTTGTTGATTTTCTCTCTAGAGGATCTGTTCTTTAATGTAAGCGGGGTGTTAAAATTCCCTACTATCATCATATTATTGTCAGTTTCTCCCTTTATGTCTGTTAATATTTTCTTTATATATTTAGGTATATCACCCTTTAATTTGTATTTACTCCTGCCAAAATTTCTCTCAGCACTGATTTTACAAAGTATTATATAGGAAACAAAGGAAACAAAATGATATAAAATCACCATATGTTTTCTAGGAATAGAGGAAAGAATATTTTTTCCTTTCAGTTTCCCTTTGTGTATCCATCCCTCCCTTCTCTCTTGCTCTCATTCTCACTCCTGTTCTCACTCTTTTATGCTTTTTCTTTTTATGCTTCCTCATTTAGGTCGGTACGTCAAATCTGATCCCACTTGTCACTTTTGAAGTAAGATTATATGAAATCTTAAAAAAAAATTATTTTAACATGCATAAGTCATAACAGCTGTGATAGGAACATGTTTTCTTATGTAAGATGGCATAATCTTCACTTGGACAAGGATATTCATAAAAAGAGTGCCATTCCTAATTTTCAGACTTGGAAATGCCTTGTGGCTGTTTTAAAATGGTTTACTCACTGTGGATTCAAAACTAGGGAAATTCTTAGTTCTTGTTTCTTTCAATAATTTTAGCAAACATCTGCTAAGAGCTCCCAGGGGTATATTTTGCACAGAACTGAAATATGACTGCTGGTAAAGCTAAGAGCCTGCTACTTTCAGAATATGTAACCTAGCTAATATGTATTACAATTTAATAAATCCATGAATGGATATTATATGGAGGTTGCAGGCCAGATGTTCCCTGTTAAAACAAGCCAGAGGAACAGGCATTGTAGCTAGAGGGATTCAAGTTCAATATAAGAAAGCGAAGGAAGTTTCTGGGAAGATTTTTGAATGCCCTATGAAGATTCTTATTCAGAATGTGGAATGTTGTCAATGCTGGCCTTGGTTTCCAAGTTGTGCAAGTTAAAAAAAGAACAAAAATATCAGCTTGGATTTTAAACATAGATGAAAATTATTGTATTTACTGAAACAAGTTCTCAAGCAATACTGAAAGTAAGGAGGAAAATTTCCACTTAAAATTTCTGGCATTAAAATAGAACCTGTTCACCCTCTCTGTCTCTGTCTCAGTGTAGCAAAAAGTGAATCCTCTCAGATCACAGAAGTGACTTCAGGATTTGTACCAAGCCTCTACCATCACAACTTTCTCACTGAATTTCTCAATAAACTCTCTGTCTGTTACCTTGACACCAGAGTGAGTAAGACTGCAGTAAGCCTGAAGTAACAGTGCTTCCTTCAATTAGTACAGGAGCCTTCTGATATTGAATGCTTTCTTGTTTAGTGTCTCATTTAATCTTTTCAAACAACCCTACAAAGCAGGCATAATCTTCTCCATTCCCTGATAAGAAAAGTGAGAATCATGGGGTGACTGATGCAAGATTATCTATTTGTAAGTAGCAAAGCCAAGGGTAAAATTAAGTTTCAATCCTAGTTAAGGGCTCTGCTATTGTATTTCAGTAATTTTGACACACTCATCATTTTCTTCAAAGGGTGCTCCACCTTGTGATAATGTGGCTGATTTGTTTGGAATGACACAGCATATCCACCCTTATAAGAAACTGCAAGGAAAGTTCTCAGATTGGAGCTTTCCAGTAAGCACCCCTGATGCAGAATATTCTTATTTATCCTTTCACTATAAGCACTGACAGCCTCATTTTTCCACTCATTGCTTGTATGGCAAGTTATTTTATATATATATATATATGTATGTATGTATGTATGTCTCAGTTTTCTCATCTGTATAAATGGAAATAACAATAATAGCATCTACCTCAAAGGTCTGTTTTAAAGAAAACTAAGTTAACACCTGCAAGGTGTTTGGAGAAAACTGTTTGGAATATGTGGAGTGAAAATGTTGGTTAATACCACAAGTTTGCTATCAATGTGAGATGCCAAACTTGGCTTCCAAACATGTGGCAAGATAATTAAATAATTTTATAAAAATTATCTATAAATATGCCTCTTTTTAAGTTACTGGAAAATGAAAGAATGAATAAAAAGTAGTATTTGCCTGCAAGAGGTTTGTCATTCAGTGGCGGAGATATGGAATATATACACATTTCTATAGTCCAAGGCACAATAAATAATGTAAGACTAGAGCACAAAGGGAGTAGACATTCTTAACAACTGGAAGGATCTGATAATATCTCTAAGTGTGGCAAGGTCTGAATATTATGTTTACCTTGAATCTCCACAGGATCTGGCTCAGTGGCTGGAGGTCAAGGATTTGGGGAAAGCTTCTTTAGAGGGGAAAGAATATAAACCAACCACAGAAGCATAAAGAGGATCCATTTAGAAAGTTCTAGAACTAACAGCCAAAAAAGATGTCCTTTTCATCATAGGTGACTGGAATGCAAAAGTAGCAAGTCAAGAGATACCTGGAGTAACAAGCAAATTTGGCCTTGGAGTACAAAATGAAACAAGTCAAAGGCTAACAGAGTTTTGCCAACAGAACATGCTGGTGATAGTAAACACCCTCTTCCAACAACACAAGAGAAGCCTTCACACATAGACATCATCAGATGGTCAATACCAAAATCAGATTGATTATATTCTTCACAGCCAGGGATAGAGAAGCTCTATACAGTCAGCAAAAACAAGACTGGGAGATGACTGTGGCTCAGATCATGAACTCTTTATTGACAACTTCAGACTTAAATTTAAGAAGTAGAGAAAACCACTAGACCATTCAGTATGACCTAAATCAAATCTCGTATGATTATACAGGGAAAGTCACAAATAGATTCAAGGGATTAGATCTGATAGACAGAATGCCTGAAGAACTATGGATGGAGGTTTGTGACATTGTACAGGAGGCAGTGATAAAGACCATCCCCAAGAAAAAGAAAAGCAAACATGCAAAATAGTTGTCTGAGGAGGCCTTAGAAAGAGCTGAGAATAGAAGATAAGCTAAAGGCAAAGGAGAAAGGGAAATATATACCCATTTGAATACAGAGTTCCAAAGAATAGCCAGGAGAGATAAGAAAGCCTTCCTCAGTGATCAATGCAAAGAAATACAGGAAAACAATAGAATGGGAAAGACTAGAGATTTCTTCAAAAAAATTAGAGATATCAAGGGGATATTTCATGCAAAGATGGGCTCTATAAAGGACAGAAAATGTATGGACCTAATAGAAGCAGAAGATATTAAGAACAGGTGGCAAGAAGAATTATACAAAAAAAATACCTTAATGACCCAGATAACCATGATGGTGTGATCACTCACCTAGAACCAGACATCCTGCAATGCCAAGTCAAATGGACCTTAGGAAGCATCGCTATGAACAAAGCTAGTGGAGATGATGGAATTCCAGCTGAGCTATTTCAAATCCTAAAAGATGATGCTGTGAAACTGCTATACTCATATGCCAGCAAATTTGGAAGACTCAGTAGTTGCCACAGGACTGGAAGAGGTCAGTTTTCATTCCAATCCCAAAGAAAGGCAATGCCAAAGAATGGTCACACTACCTCACAATTGCACTTATCTCACACGCTAGCAATGTAATGCTCAAAATTCTCCAAGCCAGGCTTCAGCAATACATGAACTGTGAACTTCCAGATGTTCAAGTTGGCTTTAGAAAAGGCAGAGGAATCAGAGATCAAATTGCCAACATCTGCTGGATCATGGAAAAAGCAAGAGAGTTCCAGAAAAACATCTGCTTTCTTGACCATGCCAAAGGCTTTGACTCTGTGGATCTCAGCAAACTGTGGAAAATTCTTAAAGAGATGGGAATACCAGACCACCTGACCTGCCTCCTGAGAATTGTGTATGCAGGTCAAGAAGCAACTGTTGGAATTGGACGTGGAACAACAGATCAGTTGTAAATGGGAAAGGAGCTCATCAAGGCTGCATATTGTCACCCTGCTTATTTAACTTATATGCAGAGTACATCATGTGAAATGCTGGACTGGATGAAACACAAGCTGGAATCAAGATTGCCAGGAGAAATTTCAGTAACCTCAGATATGCAGATGACATCACCCTTATGGCAGAAAGCAAAGAAGAACTAAAGAGCCTCTTGGTGAAAATGAAAGAGGAGAGTGCAAAGTTGGCTTAAAACTCAACATTCAGAAAACTAAGATCATGGCATCCAGTCCCATCACTTCATGGCAAATAGATGGGGAAAGAATGGAAACAGTAACTGACTTCATTTTTATGAGCTCCAAAATTATTGCAGATGGTGACTGCAGCCATGAAATTAAAAATTTCTCCTTGGAAGAAAAGCTATGACCAACCTAGACAGCATGCTAAAAAGCAGAGACATTATTTTGTCAGCCAAGGTCCGTCTAGTCAAAACTATGGTTTTTCTGGTACTCATATATGGATGTAATTATTGGACTATAAAGCAAGCTGAGCATCGAATAATTGATGCTTTCGAACTGTGGTTTTGGAGAAGACTCTTGAGAATTCGTTGGACTGCAAGGAGATCCAACCAGTTCATCTTAAAGGAAATCAGTCCTGAATATCCATTGGAAGGAATGATGCTGAAGCTGAAACTCCAATGCTTTGGCCACATGATGTGAAGAACTGACTCAATGGAAAAGACCCTGATGCTGGAAAAGATTGAAGGGAAGAGGAGAAGTGGACAACAGAGGATGAGATGTTTGGATGGCATCACCGACTCTATGGAGATGAGTTTGAGTAAGCTCCAGGAGTTGGTGATGGACAGGGAAGCCTGGCGTGCTGCAGTCCATGGGGTCACAAAAAATCAAACATGACTGAATGACTGAACTGAACTGAGGAATTCTATGTTAGTGGATTCATGTTTTGGCAGTCAGTGATAAAGCAATTATCAAGGCAGATTTAGTCTGAGATATTGGATCATCTTGAATGACATTCTACAGTTTAAAATTTTATTTGATACCAATGGAGACAAGCAGAACCTCAAATAGTTCCAAGAAGGATCTGGTAATTGGATATGAACTATAAGACCATGCGTTTTACGATTTTGAGGAATGTTAGGATAGTGATTGTATATCCAATATTAACAAGACCACAGCCACTCCTCTCATAAGTTTGCCCATGTTATTGGCCAAAAATTATTAGCTGGAGTTTTTGTCTTCAACTCTCAAGAACTCCAGTAAGGTGGGGTTGGAAAATGGCATATAGAACAGAATCGTAAGAAGCATTTTTGCTTTCCCTAAGCCTAGACTCTAACCTGGGAACTGTGTTCTTGCCAGTCTGAGGGAAGGACAGAAACTTTTGAGGTTAGTGGACTCAAATTTATATGAAAGAGAACTGATGATCAAGGCAACTGGATGATTCAGTCTCCTCTGTGTGGGAGAAGTCCTAGGCTATTTTGCCTCTCCTGGTTCATAAAAGAAGAAAGTGTAAGAACGTGCCATGGCAATGGGTGTGATCATTAATCCACAGTGAGTTACTCATTAGTAAATACAGCCTAGGCACATGCTTAGAATCTGACTCATTAAATGAGTGTCCTTCCTCCTAGAGGAAAAACAATAAAAGGTTCAGGGGAAAGCAAATGTTTATATTTTCAGAGTCCTACCTGAAAGATGGCTTACAGAGAGCTGTTAGAGACAGAAAGTTTGAATGAGGTCAGTGCTATGAGAAAAGAATTTGATTTCAAAGACATCAAAGAATCTGATCATATATTGGGATGAGAGATACACTGAAGATGATTATCATTTTTCCATCTCTTGTGACTGAGAGGATGGTGTTACTACATTAAATGAAATAAGCAATGAAGAGGTCATGATATTTCTCTTATTTTGCAATTTTACTGTAGTCTTAAAACATAAATTCTGTACCCTGAAGGTTAAGAAGGGCTACAAGTTAATTAACAGTTAATATTACAATATTAAGAGAAAGGGAAAGATGAAACTACCTTTTACTCTTTTTCTAGAGAATAAGAAATAGGAAGGTAGGTTTCTTCAAGAGGCAAGTAAGCTCAGGGTCCGGGAAAAAATGGCTGCTTGTTTGACATGCTTTTTGTGTCTCAGAGGATCTCAGAAAACATCTAAGAGGTGCTGAAAGCTTTTGGAAGGATTATGTAAAAAAAAATTGTGAAAGAAGGCAGTCAAAGAAGTTATTCTCTAGGCAATGTTTTCATAGTTGAACAGAGAGTCTTTGCTCTTGGAATTGTTTAGGTATATGAAAGAAAAGAAGAAACTCCTTTTTAAAGCCAACAATGGTATTTTAGAAAGAACGGCAAGAGCAAGTGATGATTCTGGGCTCATAAAGAAAGATATGTATATGTATCTGAGCACTTGCCTTAGGCTTACTAAAGGGAACTGATGATGGGTGAGGATAGACAACTGAGACAAGATGTGCTGAAATGTAATTGATACTCCAGGCTCATATTTGGTAAGACAAGAGAAAAACGTATGGCAGAAAAGGGACTCAGATTCAGTGACTTGCTAAAAAGTCAGGTAACTTAAGAGAACATTATAATTAATCAGTGAAGAAGAAAATGGAAACCCACACCAGTATTCTTGCCTGGAGAATCTCATGGACAGAGGAATCTGGCAGACTGCAGTCAATGGGATCATAAAGAGTTGGACACAACTGAGTGATGGAGCACAAAAGGCACATAGTTAATGATGACCAACGCTAGACACAGATTGGAAGGCCCAAGAGCTGCAGACATGCATTCATCAGAGGCAAGAATGAACAGTGTCCAAGATGGCAATTTGAGCCACAGAGGCAAGGGTAATAGTAGTGCTGAAACTTTGGTTGGTGGCTGAAGAAAAGTGTAAGAAGCCAGTGTAGAAGTAGGAAGAAAAGCTTTGATAAATGAGTTTTCATTTGGGTTCTTACTAGTACAAGAGTCACTTCTCAAGATGGGTTGTCTTGAGTCCTTATAAAAGAGTGAGTAAGCTCTTCACATACCTGTATGGAATGATCCCACAGAATAAAACAAAAGAAATACAGAGTGCTTGGTATAGTATGCTCACAACCGAGTAAAATAGAAGGTGCATGGCTATATATAGCTAATTTATCTCTGAATTTCTGGAAGGATCCACAAGAATGTAATAATTATTTCTTGGTAAAAGGTAATGGAGAACTGAGAAAAAGAAAAAAAGGGAATGGAAAGAAGACTTCAACTCATACTAAGTGCTGCTTGGGGTTATATGTGTGGGGAAGGGTAGAAAATGAGGTGGCACTCACCTCACATCATGGAGAAAAAGTTTCTGTTTTAATAAGTTGTTGCAAATATTTATCACTGGGATTTACCTGGCTCAGTGGTAAAGAATCCACCTGCCAATACAGGAGATACAGGTTTGAGTCCTGACCTGGGACGATCCTCCATGCTGAGGAGCAACTAAGCCCATGCGCCATAACGATTAAGCCTGTGCCCTAGAGCCTGGGAGCTGCAGCTACTGAAGCCTGTGGTCCACAACAAGAGAATCTACCTCAATGAGAAGCCCAAGTACTACAACTAGGGAGTAGCCCCAGCTTGCTGTAACTAGAGAAAAGACCGCCAAGCAGCAAAGACCCAGCACAGCTAAAATAAATAAATAAATAAATATAAATAAAATTATAAAAAAAACTTTATCATCCATAATTTTATGCATTTAATGTATAAGTTAAAGACAAACTCACAAAAATGTGAGTCCAGATTAAAGACAAATTTCCTTGGAGAATAGAAGTCAATCAAAATTACTTATGTTCAGGGCTTCTTGGATCTCTTAAGTTTTTCTTGATATTATCAGCAGTACAGTTAGAAATCAGGGGCAAACCTAAGGGATGAACATATTATTCATATGTGAAATTGTGAAGTAAATTCCATGTGGCAATAGCTGATAGAACTTTTTCTGGACCCAAGTACTGAATTTTAGACTCTTTTGTTGACTATAAAGGCTATTCCATTTCTTCAAAGGGATTCTTGCCCACAGCAGTAGTTATAATGGTCATCTGAATTAAATTCACCCACTTTGATATATTTTAGTTCATTTAGCATATTGAAAAGCAGAAACATTACTTTGCCAACAAAGGTCCATTTAGTCCAGGCTATGGTTTTTCCAGTGGTCATGTATGGATGTGAGAGTTGGACTCTGAAGAAAGCTGAGCACTGAAGAATTGATGCTCTTGAACTGTGGTCTTGAGAGTCCCTTGGACTGCAAGGAGATCCAACCAGTCCATTCTGAAGGAGATCAGCCCTGGGATTTCTTTGGAAGGACTGATGTTAAAGCTGAAACTGCAGTACTTTGGCCACCTCATACGAAGAGTTGACCCATTGGAAAAGACTCTGATGCTGGGAGGGATTGGGGGAAGGAAGAGAAGGGGACGACCGAGGATGAGATGGCTGGATGGCATCACTGACTCGATGGACGTGAGCTGAGTGAACTCTGGGAGCTGGTGATGGACAAGGAGGTTTGGCATGCTGAGATTCATGGAGTCCCAAAGAGTCGGACACGACTGAGCAACAACTGATGAACTGACTGACTGATTCCTAAAATGCCGATGTTCACTCTNGTGAGCTGAGTGAACTCTGGGAGCTGGTGATGGACAAGGAGGTTTGGCATGCTGAGATTCATGGAGTCCCAAAGAGTCGGACACGACTGAGCAACAACTGATGAACTGACTGACTGATTCCTAAAATGCCGATGTTCACTCTTGCCATCTCCTGCTTGACAACTTCTGATTTACTCTGATTCATGGACCTAAGCACAGGCGGTGGCTGCAACCAGCACACTAAGCACAGACGACGGCTGTGACCAGTGCACTAAGCATGGCCGAGAGGAGCTGCCCCACATCCGAGGTCAGGGGCAGAAGCTGGGAGGACCCCATGTCCGAAGGGCGGCGGCCAAGAGGAGTTACCCCACGTC
The DNA here is from genome assembly GCA_006410615.1 of Neotragus moschatus. NCBI lineage: Eukaryota > Metazoa > Chordata > Mammalia > Artiodactyla > Bovidae > Neotragus > Neotragus moschatus. The sequence goes on from SJYA01000262.1 coordinate 1,233,672, forward strand.
TGAGGTCAGGGGCAGCAGCCTAGAGTGCCAGGCTGCAATGGAGCAGGAACTACTCACAACCAAGGTCAGGGGCGGCGGATGGGAGGTGTTATCCTACATTTGAGGTCAGGGGTGATGGTCAGGGGCGATGGCCGAGAGGAGTTACCCCGCATCCGAGGCCAGGGACAGCAACTGACAGGAGCTACCCCACGTCCAAGGAGCGGGGCTGCATGGGTGCAGGAGGGCCTAGAGGATCCATCCCACGTTGAAGGTCAGGAAGGGCGGGGTGAGACGATAGCCCTCATTCAAGGTAAGGAGCAGAGGATGCACTTTGCTGGAGCAGCCGTGAAGCGATACCCCACGCCCAAGGTAAGAGAAACCCAAGTAAGATGGTAGGTGTTGCAAGAGGGCATCAGAGGGCAGACACACTGAAACCATACTCACAGAAAACTAGCCAATCTGATCACACTAGGATCACAGCCTTGTCTAACTCANAGTAGTCATGTATGGATGTGAGAGTTGGACTGTGAAGAAGACTGAGCGCCGAAGAATTGATGCTTTTGAGCTCTGATTTTGGAGAAGACTCTTGAGAGTCCCCTGGACTGCAAGGAGATCCAGTCAGTCCATTCTGAAGCCCTGGGATTTCTTTGGAAGGAATGATGCTGAAACTAAACTGAAACTCCAGTACTTTGGCCACTTAATGCGAAGAGTTGACTCATTGGAAAAGATTCTGATGCTGGGAGGGATTAGGGGCAGGAGGAGAAGGGGATGACAGAGGATGAGATGGCTGGATGGCATCACTGACTTGATGGACGTGAATCTTAGTGAACTCTGGGAGTTGGTGATGGACAGGGAGGCCTGGCGTGCTGCGATTCATGGGGTCGCAAAGAGTCGGACCTGACTGAGCAACTGAACTGAACTGAACTGAACTGATGGATCTAACATTCAAGATTCCTATGCAATATTCTTCTTTCTAGCATTACACTTTAATTTCACCACCAGGCATAGCCACACTTGGGCATTGTTTCCACTTTGGCTCAGCTTCTTCATTCCTTCTGGAATGATTTCCCCATTCTTCTCCTGGAACATAGTTGTGACCTACTGACCTGGGGAATTCATCTGTCAGTGTCCTAATTTTTTGTCTTTTTATACTGTTCATGGGGTTCTCAAGGCAAGAATACTGAAGTGGTTTGAGTTCTCTTCTCCAGTGGAAGACGTTTTGTCAGAGCTGTCCACCATGATCCATCCAACTTGGGTGGCCCTACATGGCATGGCTCATGGTTTCACTGAGTTAGATAAGGCTGTGATCCAGATGATCAGTTTGGTTCGCTTTCTGTGATTGTGGTTTTAATTCTGTGTGCCCTCTGATTTATGAGGATAAGAGGCCTATGGAAGCTTCCTGAAGGAAAGGACTCTCAGTGGGGTAAACTGGGTCTTGGGTGGGCTGAGCCAGGTTCAGTAATCTTTAATTCAATTTACTGTTGATGGGTGGAACTGTGTTCCCTCCCTATAATTTGGCCTGAGGTTTAACTGTGGTAGGGGTAATGGCTATAAGTGACCACCTTTGAAAGGAATTATGCCAGCACATCAAGGCTCCCAGAACTGTTGTCCTGAGTGCTCTTGACTGTTGACCCACACCTCTGCAGGAGACTCCTGGACGCTCACAGGCAATTCTGTCTCAGCCTCTCGTGATCGATAACCACGATGCCGTGACACTCAACTAGAGCCAGACATCTTGGAGTGTGAAGCCAAGAAGCATTACTTAAGAAGCACCACTGCAAACAAAGCTAGTAGAGGTGAAGGAATTCCAGATAAGCTATTTCAAACCCTAAAAGATGATGCTATTAAAGTGCCACACTAAATATACCAGCAAATTTGGAAAACTCAGCAATGGCCAAAGGGCTGGAAAAGGTCAGTTTTTCATTCCCATCCCAAAGAAAGGCAATGTCAAAGAATGTTCAAACTACCTCACAATTGCACTCATCTCACATGTTAGCAAAGTAATGTCAAAAATTCTCCAAATGAGGCTTCAACAGTACATGAACTGAGGTCTTCCAGATGTTCAAGCTGGATTTAGAAAAGGCAGAGGAGCCAGAGATCAAATTGCCAACATCTGGTGGATCATTGAAAAAGCAAGAGAATTCCAGAAAAACATCTAGTTTTGCTTCAGTCTCAGCTATTCTAAAGCCTTTAGCTGTGTGGATCACAACAAAATGTGGAAAATTCTTCAAGATATAGGATTACCAGACCACCTTACCTCCCTCCTGCAAAATCTGTATGCAGGTCAATAAGCAACATTTAGAACTGGACATGGAACAATAGACTGGTTCCAACTTGGAAAGGGAGTATGTCAAGCCATATATTGTCAACTCTGCTTATTTACCATATGCAGAGTTCAGTCCAGTTCAGTCTCTCAGTCATGTCCGACTCTTTGTGACCCCACCGACTGCAGGACGCCAGCCTTCCCTTTCCATCACCAACTCCCAGAGCTTACTCAAACTCATGTCCATAGAGTCAGTGATGCTATCCAACCATCTCATTATCTCTCATCCAGTTTTCATCCCTTCTTCAATCTGAACTGAACTAGGTTGATAATAACTTTTCTTCCAAGGAGCAAGCAACTTCATGGCTGCAGTCACCATCTACAGTATTTTTGGAGTCCAAGAAAATAAAGTCTGTTACTCTTTCCATTGCTTTCCCCATCAATTTGCCATGAAGTGATGGGACCAGATGCCATGATCTTAGTTTTCTGAATGTTGAGTCTTAAGCCAACTTTTTCACTCTCCTCTTTCACTTTCATCAAGAGTCTCTTTATTTCTTCTTTGATTTCTGTCATAAGTGTGATTACATCTGCATATCTGTGGTTATTGATATCTTTCCCAGTAATCTTGATTCCATTTGTGCTTCATCCAGCCAAGCATTTAACATGATGTATGCTGAATTTAAGTTAAATAAGCAGGATGACAATATATAGCCTTGACATACTTCTTTCTCAATTTGGAGTTAGTCTGTTGTTCCACATTCAGTTGTTTTGCTTCTTGACATGCATACAGATTTCTCAGGAGGCAGGTCAGGTTGGGTATAATCATTTCTTTAAGAATTTTCCAGAGTTTGTTGTGATCCACAAAATCAAAGTCTTTGGCATAGTCAAGAAAGGAGAAGTAGATGTTTTTCTTGAACTCTCTTGCTTCTCAGATGTTGGCAATTTGATCTCTGGTTCTGCTCCCTTTTCTAAATCCAGCTTGAACATCTGGAAGTTCACAGCTTCGAGAATTTTGAGCATTATTTTGCTATTGTGTGAGATGAGTGCAATTGTGAGGGAGTATGAACATTCTTTGGTATTGTCTTTCTTTGGGATTGGAATGAAAACTGACCTTTCTGGTCCTATGGTCACTGCTGAGTTTTCCAAATTTGCTGGCATATTGAGTGCAACACTTTTATAGCATCATCTTTTAGGATTTGAAATAACTCAATTGTAATTCTATTACCTCCACTAGCTTTATTCATAGTGATGCTTCCTAAGGCACACTTGATTTGGCATTCCAGGATGTCTAGCTCTAGGTGAGTGATCACACCATCATGGTTATCTGGGTCATGAAGTTCTTTTTTGTATAATTGCCACCTCTTCTTAATATCTTCTGCTTCTGTTAGGTCCATACCATTTCTGTCCATTATTGTGCTCATCTTTGCATGAAATGTTCCTTTGGTATCTCTAATTTTCTTGAAGAGATCTCTACTCTTTCCCATTCTATTGTTTTCCTTTATTTCTTTGCACTGATCACTGAGGAAGGTTTTCTTTTTTCTCCTTGCTATTCTTTGGAACTCTGCATTCTAATAGGTATATCTTTCCTTTTCTCTTTTGCCTTTTGCTTCTCTTCTTTCCTCAGCTATTGGTAAGTCCTCCTCAGACAACCATTTTGCATATTTGCATTTCTTTTTCTTGGAGATGGTCTCGATTGCTGCCTCCTATACCATGTCATGAATCTCCACCCATAGTTCTTCAGGCACTCTATCAGATCTAAGCCCTTGAATCTATTTGTCATTTTCACTGTATAATCATAAGGGATATGATTTAAGTCATACCAAAATGGTCTAGTGGTTTTTCCTACTTTCTTCAATTTAAGTTTGAATTTGGCAGTAAGGTGTTCATGATTGTAACCACAGCCAGGTCCTGGTCTTCTTTTTGCTGACAGTATAGAGCTTCACCATCTTCAGCTACAAAGAATATAATCAATTTGATTTTGATATTGGCCATCTGATGATATTCACGTGTAGAGTCTTCTCTTGTGGTGTTGGAAGAGGGTATTTGCTATAACCAGTGTGTTCTCTTGACAAAACTCAGCCTTTGCCTTGCTTCACTTTGTACTCCAGGGACAAATTTTCCTGTTACTCCAGGTATCTCTTGACTTCTTACTTTTGCATTCCAGTCCCCTATAATAAAAAGACATCTTTTATGAATGTGAGTTCTAGAAGGTCTTGTAAGTCTTCTTAGAACCGTTCAACTTCAGCTTCTTCAACATTACTTGTCAGGGCATAGACTTGGATTACTGTGATATTGCATGGTTTACCTTGGAAACAAACAGAGATCATTCTGTTGTTTTTGAGATTGCATCCATATACTACATTTCAGACTTTTTTGTTGACTATGATGATTACTCCGTTTCTTCTGAGTCTTACCCACAATAGTAGATATAAGGGTCATCTGAGTTAAATTCACCCATTGCAGTCCATTTTAGTTCACTGATTCCTAAAATGTTGATGTTCACTCTTGCAGTCTCCTGTTTGACCACATCCAATTTGCTTTGATTCATGCACCTAACATTCCAGGTTCCTATGTAATATTGCTCTTTATAGCCTTGGACTTTTCTTCCATCACCAGCCACATCCACATCTGCGTGGTTTTTTTTTGTTTGTTTGTTTGTTTGTTTGGCTCTGTCTCTTCATTCTGGAGTTACTTCTCCATTTTTCTCCAGTAGCATATTGGGCACCCATCGACCTGGGAAGTTCATCTTTCAGTATCCTATCTTTTTGCTTTTTCATACTCTTCATGGGGTTCTCAAGGCAAGAATACTGAAGTGGTTTGCCATTCCCTTCTCCAGTGGACCATGTTTTTTCAGCACTCTCCCCCATGACCCGTCCATCTTGGGTGGCCCTATACAGCATGGCTCATAGTTTGATTGAGTTAGACAAGGCTGTGGTCCATGTGATCAGTTTGCTTAGTTTTCTGTGATTGTGATTTTCATTTTGTCTGCCCTCTGATGGATAAGGATAAGAGACTTACAGAAGCTTTCTGATGGGAGACCTGAGGTGGAAACTGGGTCTTCTGAATGGGCAGGGAATGCTCAGTAAATCTTTGATCCAATTTTCTGTTGATGGGAGGGGCTATGTTCTGTCCCTGTTGTTTGACCTGAGGCCAAACTATGGTGGCGGTAATGAAGATAATGGCAGTGGCCCCTCTGGCAGGCCACTGCTGATTCGTACTTCCACAGGAGACATTCATACACAGTTCTGGCTCAGTCTCTGTGGGGTCTCTGAGTCCTGGTGTGCACAGGGTTTTTTGAGCCCTCTGAGTGTCTCTGGTGGGTATGAGGTTTGATTCTAAAAATGATTTCGCCCATCCTATCCTTTCAAAAGTGCACTCACTGCTGCACCAGTTCCCCCAACCTTGTAGCTGGTCACCACTGACCCATGCCAGAGACCCCTGGACACTCATGGGCAAGTCTGGGTCAGTCTCTTGTGGGGTCACTGTTCCTTTCTCCTGTGTCCTGGTACACACAAAATTTTGTTTGTGCCCTCCAAGATTCTGTTTCCCCAGTCCTGTGTGAGTTCTGTTTTCTCTGTGGTGGGGCTAATGGCAACTTCCTCCAAGAGGGCTTATGCCATACCCAGGTCTGCTGCACCCAGAGCCCCTGCCCCTCTGGCAGGCCACTGCTGATTCGTACTTCCACAGGAGACACTCATACACAGTTCTGGCTCAGTCTCTGTGGGGTCTCTGAGTCCTGGTGTGCACAGGGTTTTTTGAGCCCTCTGAGTGTCTCTGGTGGGTATGAGGTTTGATTCTAAAAATGATTTCGCCCATCCTATCCTTTCAAAAGTGCACTCACTGCTGCACCAGTTCCCCCAACCTTGTAGCTGGTCACCACTGACCCATGCCAGAGACCCCTGGACACTCATGGGCAAGTCTGGGTCAGTCTCTTGTGGGGTCACTGTTCCTTTCTCCTGTGTCCTGGTACACACAAAATTTTGTTTGTGCCCTCCAAGATTCTGTTTCCCCAGTCCTGTGTGAGTTCTGTTTTCTCTGTGGTGGGGCTAATGGCAACTTCCTCCAAGAGGGCTTATGCCATACCCAGGTCTGCTGCACCCAGAGCCCCTGCCCCTCTGGCAGGCCACTGCTGATTCGTACTTCCACAGGAGACACTCATACACAGTTCTGGCTCAGTCTCTGTGGGGTCTCTGAGTCCTGGTGTGCACAGGGTTTTTTGAGCCCTCTGAGTGTCTCTGGTGGGTATGAGGTTTGATTCTAAAAATGATTTCGCCCATCCTATCATCTGTGGGTTTTCCGCTGTCCTTGGATGTGGAGTATCTTTTTTTGGTGGCATCCAACATTCTCCTGTCAATGCTTGTTCAGCAATGAGTTGTTATTTTGGAGTTCTCGCAGAAGAAGATGAACTTATTTCCTTCTACTCCGCCATCTTGGAGACTCAGCCTCAGAAGATTCGAGATTCTTCTCATTTCCCTCTCTTCTCAGCTTTCCCAACTTGGAAACTCCATCTTTCATGAATTCATCCACGACTCTTATTTATCTTTTATAACACCATAGCTTCTGTGGATTATATGACAAACATCACTAGTCCAGCTACTCTCAACCTAATCAGAATGTGTGTAATACAAGTGCCTACAACAGGCTATGGAAAATGGCTTCCAGAGATAGCACGTACATGTTAGGAAAACATGTATGGGAAAGACAGTAATATGCAGAGTACATCATGAAAAATGCTGGACTGGATGAAGCACAAGCTGGAATCAAGATTTCTGGGAGAAATATCAATAAACTCAGGTATGCAGATAACACCACACTTATGACAGAAAGCGAAGAAGAACTAAAGAGCCTTTTGATGAAAGTGGAAGAGGAGAGTGAAAAAGTTGGCTTAAGACTCAACATTCAGAAAACTAAGATCATGGCATCTGGTCCCATCACTTCATGGCAAATAGATGGGGAAACAATGGGAAGAGTAACAGACTTTATTTTCTTGGACTCCAAAAACACTGCAGATGGTGACTGTAGCCATGAAATTAGAAGATGCTTGCTCCTTGGAAAAAAAGCAACGGTCAACCTAGACAGCGTATTAAAAAGCAGAGACATTACTTTGCCAGCAAAGATCCATCTAGTTAAAGCCATGGTTTTTCCAGTAGTTATGTATGGATGTGAGATTTGGAGTATAAAGAAAGCTGAGTGCCAAAGAATTGATGCTTTTGAACTGTGGTGTCTTGAGAGTTCCCTGAACTGCAAGGAGATCAAACCAGTCCATCCCAAAGGAGATCAGTCCTGAATATTCACTGGAAGGACTGATGCTGAAGCAGAAACTCCAATACTTTGGCTATCTGATGCAAAGAATTGACTGACTGGAAAAGACTCTGATGCTGGGAAAGATTGAAGGCAGGAGAAGAAGATGACAGAGGATGAGATGGTTGGATGGCTTCACTGAGTTAATGGACACAACTTTGAGCAAGCTTCAGGAGATGGTGAAGGACAGGGAAGCCTGGCCTGCTGCATTCCATGGGATCACAAAGAGTAGGAGATGACTGAGCAACTGAACAACAGAATTCTTTCTATTTGCTAGCATTTGTTTGTTTGTCTTTTCTAATTGATGGCAGCAACATTTTGTTTTTTTAAAACACCGACTATTAACTCACTAACTGCACCAAACCCAGTGAAACAAACCAGAAAAGAGACAGAGATGATGGTGGTGAAGTGAAGCACTTGCATTTCAAAGTTGTGCTCAGGACTTCTTTTCCCTGAAACATGTTTCTTTTAAGTCACACAGAAGCTTACAATACCAATCCCTGGTTTATTAAAAGCCTTTCTCCTGCTTGGAACTTCCACTGGAGTCAGTGGGGACCAAAATGGAAAGCACTGTTAGAGTGATGGTGTACAGGTTCTTACTGTGAGGGAAATCCCATTCAGGATAACTGAAGATTTGTTTTTTTCAAGTTATGGATGCAACATTGACTCTAGATTCAACTTCTGGAGAATCTAGAAATGTCGTGGGATAATAGATTTATATTCAGGTGTTGCCATGTCAAGGACATCCTTTTAAGTTATGGTCAACCAAAATGTTTTAACAGTGTGCAAAGTGATAATTTAATTAAGTAATCATAAAGAAAATGTTAAAAACAAAAGTTCTTAGGTTTAATCCTGTTTCTGGAATTTCCTCATTTATTTTCCTCCTTTGCAATCTGAGTGCCTCAGTTTTTATCACCTCAGAAATGAGGAGATCTATGCGACTTCAGGAGGATACTAGACAAAAAACTTAAGAAATAGATGTGAAATATTAAGAAGTACCATTTTCAGAAAGAAATGAATAACAGATATGAAATGTAAAGTATGGGGAATATAGTCAATAATAATGTAGTATCTTTGTATGGTGATAAAGGGTAACTAGATTTATCCTGGGATCATTTTGAAATATATAGAAATATTGGCTTGCTTTGTGTTTGAACTGACATAGTGTTGTAGGTCAATTATATTTCAAAAAGAAACAAGGAATAGTAAAGGAGATCAGATTTGTGATTGCCAGAGGCAGGGGTGGGGAGAGGGGGAATTGGATGAAAGTGTTCAAAAGGAACTAACTTACAGTGATAAGATAAATAAGGAATACAGATTTAATGGACAATCTGAGTAATATAATGAACTCAGTTGTGTTAAAATTGTTCGAAGAATAATCCTGAGTTCTTCTTATAAGTAAAATATATATTTTCTTCTTATTTTGTATCTATACGAGATGATGAGTGTTCAGTAAACTTATTGCAGTAATCATTTCATGATGTATGTAAGTCAAATAATAATGCTGTATACTTTGAAGTTACACAGACCTGTCTGCCAATTATATCTCAATAAGACTGGAAGAAAAAAAGAAATGTCATAGCAGTCATTCTTCAAGAATGAAATATTAAAATTTTAGAAAAATTATTTGTATTAATGAAAATATATTATTCATTGGGCTTATTGATAACTCACATTTTTACCTTTTCTTTTGAGTTATGGTCCTTTAATACATTAGTAGTTTACTTGGGAGCTCTTTTTGGAGATATTCTGCTGAAAAATTGAACCATTTCTTTGTTTATGTGCATAAAAATTCTTTTGGTTTTTAAACTTCTCTTTTGGATCTAAAGCTTTTATTGAGCCTTTCATTTCTTCTTGAATGCAAGATAGATTCATGGAGAAGAATTTTCTCCAGTATTCTTGTTTTGTTTGTAATAGTAAGCTCTTTAGACATTTCATAACTAATGTTTCCAAGTGTTCACAATTAAATATTAATGCATTGAAGTTGAGCTACCGAACACCAATTTCTGGAGGAGAGTCAAACAGTTAACAAACCAACAAATGGTGAGTGCTAGTAAATACTCTGAGATTCAAGCTATTTATCATTGGTGTTTGGTAATTGTGATTTATTGGGGCAAGTTACAATGCTCTGAGTTCATCAGGGTTTCACTTCTGTATTGCGGCCCAGACTTACTGCTTTTGTTTGTAACATAAATCATGTGTGAATACCAAAGACTACAGACCTGCTAACCTTTACGTTTTTTGAATTTTTTTTTTGTATTCCTTCTGTTTCCTTATTAGGAAATCTTAATGTTATGCTCTAACGCATATTATTTTTCTTAAAAGAAATATAGGCCAGAAATATTGTTTAATATAAGGGTTACTAGAAGACAGGTGAGCTTCAAATTTATGGCATTTGACATCTCTTTTTTTTTTTCCAAACTCTTTTTGGTGTCATTTTGAATTGGTGTCACCTACTCAAAAATTGCTATTTCTTGAAATCCTGACAATAAGTAGTTCATTATCTCATATTCTGGGTAGTTAAAAAATTAGCATACTAAGTATTGCTTTAAGTTACAGGTTACTGTCACTCTTCTTTTATGAATTTCCCTCAGAATGCTTTGCCCTTACATCTTTACTTGCTAGGTTCCTTCCTGTCATTCAAAGTTCACATCAAATGTCTTTCCTCAAGTAGGAAATGATTTCTAAAGCTCTAATGCTTTCTTAAGTGGTCCCCTGCCATTACTCTCTATCACATTACCTTATTTTATGTCAATATCTGAAATCATCTTACCTATCTGTTTCCTTTTTTTTATTGTCTGTATCCTTTTAGCAGGAGGAAAACTCTGTGAGGACCCACATTTTGCCCTTTTTGTTTTCAGCTATATCCTCAGTTTGGGACTCAGCATATTAATAGACACTCAATAAATAACTGAATAAATTCAATCAACAAATTAAGCAGAGTTAGCAAGAGCTTTTATCCCCTACAGTTTACTATGTGTATAATCTTGAATACATTATTTAACCCCTTTCATCTTATTTCTTTCTTTATAAAATAATTTTAATGGTTGTTTTAAGGTTGAAAAGTACAATAGCTTTAACTTTGAAAATTCCACTTCATTGGTATTGTTTAATGTCAAGAAGGCCTATTGTATTGAGTTACTCTATTAGCAGATATTTGTAATTATGTTTTAGTAAAGTTGTGGTTTTCCTTGGATTTTGAGAGGAAATTTTCTCAATTTATATTTTTTCAATTGAGCAAATTTTTAATTTTCTCAATTAAAATTTAAATT
>SJYA01000262.1:1244531-1320058 GCA_006410615.1 Neotragus moschatus
AATTTAAATTTTCTCAATTTATATTTATAAATATAAATTATAATTTATAAACATTGAAATATATTTATAAACATATTTTTATATTAATAAAATTATATTTTGATTTATATTTAAAATATACAGTTTTAAATCTATATTTTTTTCAATTATATATTATTCTTATAATTTATAAAGGAAGGGAAAAATACTTCCTTTCTGTTTTAATACTTCTATTTTCTGATACTTCCTTTCTGTTTTAATATTGACATCATGGTATGGAAGAAAAAAAGTCACTGTTTAAAAGGACACATATCTCTGGCTGGACTTTATCAGGAGTTGACTTGAGAGATGGTGTTGAATCACCATTTCACTCTGAGTGGTCAGTGGTTTTTGAAAAGACTTGCTAATATCTATCTTCATTTTTTCCTATAAGTCAAAGCCCAGATTTCAAGCAACTAAGACAAATAGATGACAACTGGTCTTTTTTCACCTCCTATATTTTGATCAAACTATATATTCTTACAATATGTTTTAATAACCCTATTTAAAATAGGATAAGAATCTGATCCTTCTTAATCCTTTCTCATATTAATTTTCTCCATGGTACTTATAAATTTATCACCATCTAACATCAAGACAAACATACATTTTATTTATTTATCTTCATTTTGGTTTAACTCAGTAGATTGAAAGCTCCACATGAGAAAATTTTTCTGTTTCTGCCTATTTTGCTCCCTGTGTGTTTATAGTGTGTCACATAGTAGAAATACAATAAATATTTGTTGAATGATTAGGTGAATACTTACATGTATAATTTCTAGAGAGTTTTTTTTTTTCTTTTACTTCATTCATTACCAGAGAAGCAGGACCAATATTTACTTATGATTTCTCATTAGAAAAATCAGTCACTATTTTGGAATTTAACTTTGTCATTGTTCAGTGCATACTGTACATGTTAAATACTACAATTTTTCCTTTGGAATGGGAATCAAGAACAAAATCCATAAGAAGATATCCAAATTAATTTGCATGCAAAAAGTCAACCTTATGAGATTCTGATGAAAAGGAAGAAAGCAGTATTTTTTTTAAGCTTCCATGGGTATATAGTTTCGTGATCTCATACAAAATGCTTCCTATTTTTTGAACCTTTATTAAGGAGGAAGAGAGAGATTTTCTGTATTCTTTGTTGCTAGACAATGAAGTAGGAGGAAAAGATTTTTTTTTTACATGAGTTAAATTTTCAATAAATTTCATGTTTTTCAAGATAATTTGACCTTTCTGAGTGCCATACACCCCTTCCCTTTCTCATACTTAACTAGATTAATCTCAGGAGGGAAAAATTGTTGAGCAGAATATTTTTTTTCTTCCAGTAAATCAAATTAAGGGCTGTTCAACATTTCAAACAGGGTGGGGGAGCTCTGTGAAGTGTTTTTTTCCCAGAAGAGCAGGCATCCGCTATTCATAAGACTCTAGCAAGCCGAACAACAAAGAGAACTAAATAGCAAATTGCCAGGACTTAATAAAAATCTGAATGACCTTTCCTTCTTAGAGGAAAGGGTCACTGATCCAAAGCATGCTATTGACAAGAACAAGAAAGAAAAATGAATACATGGACTTGGAAGAGTGAATTTTAGGTTAGTTAAACTAAAACCACCTGTTGTTACCAATTATTTTATTTTTCAAAATGTAAACTCAAAGTGTGAGAAATTCCAGATTACAGAAAGATATTTTTTGGAGTTAAATGAACCAAAAAGGAAAAGATCATTTTCCCTTCTGAAATGCATCCTATCTCTTCAGCTTCTCATTCATTCATTCATTCCTGAGGCCCATTGTCTTCCAGACAGAGCAACCTGGAAATAATTACAGTGGTATGACAAATGTCCTAATAAAAATGTGAACAATGCACAGAGAAGGATTTAGTTAACTCTCCCCGCAGAATTTAGACAAAGCTTTTGTCAGAGAGTGACGTTTAAACCACGTTTTAAAGCATAAGGAGGATTTTTCCATCAAGACAACATGGAAGGAACATATTGAACAAAAGGAAATGGCTTTTTCAAAGCAGTCAGTATGAAAGAGAGCAAATAAAAATTGTGTAAGTCTGTTCACAAGAAGGCTTGCTAAGTCATTTTCCTGAATGCTAATATTACTTTTATTTTTAACAATTATATACCTGCTTTTCATGTCTAGCCCAACAAAGTCTCCAATGACCAAGTTTAGATGACTAAAGCCAGAGTGTCAGGGAGATGTATTTTTAATAGGAATCATCTGTTTAAATCACTGTGGGGAAGAAATGTGTTCACTGACTGGTCAGTTAAATAGCCGAATGTTCTGCAAGCATTTCCAGGATAGCTATTCATAATGATTGGTCCTCTTGTGGGTAAAGTGCTGCTGTTTCCCCATTGCTGGTGATGGAATGTCTTGATTAATATCTCTCACTTTTCTTCATTCTACCTCCTGGGTGTTTTGGCCATGACTTCATGGGAATTCAGCGGTTGCTTGGTAGAAATATTCGTACAGTTAGGACAGCCATACTTTCTTTTGAAACAGATGTTTGTTTGCTCCCTTGACTCCTTTTGACCTCTTGCCTCCTTTCTTTGCTGCCTTCACCTTTTTCCCATCACCTTCTTTTTGGTCTCCTCACAACGAGTTAAGACATGCCCAAGCTCTCTTCCTATTCGTTTTTCTTAGTCTTTATCATTTACTCAATATTGTAGATGCTATAAAATTAAATAACAATTCCAAATTGGACTATTCTTGCTTATACTTTAAGTAAAAGTATAATTATTTGAGTTTTAAGGTTGTAATAGAAGTATTGGATTGGCCAACCCAATATTTTTTTGTGTGGAAATATTAGCAATGGTTTCTATTTGATGATACAATATGTTCTATTATATTATGCTAATATTAAATTTGAATTGACTAGTCTTTATAAATTGCTTTACTATGTGAACAATATGTAATAAAATAGAATATTAGTTTTTACATATATCGCATAAGTGTATCCATATCCATAGGTGATGAGAAGAATAAAAACACTATTGCAGAGAATATTTTAGTTTTCAGTTGATGATACTTGTCACATCTAAACATAAATTATGATAATTATTGTCATATAGTAACTAATCCATCAGTATTAATATATAATCCATAAAATATAGTTAATCCATAAGAATTAATTTACATAAATGAGACATTTATATTTTTACTTTTCTTACACATGCCTAAAATATATGAAAATATATGACACAGAGTGCATCAAGCATATTCAGTCAGTCAGTTAATTTAGTCGCTCAGTCATGTCTAACTTTTGCGACCCCATGAATCGCAGCACGCCAGGCCTCCCTGTCCATCATCAACTCCTGGAGTTCACTCAGACTCGCGTCCACTGAGTCCGTGATGCCATCCAGCCATCTCATCCTCTGTCGTTCCCATCTCCTCTTGCCCCCAAACCTTCCCAGCATCAGAGTCTTTTCCAATGAGTCAATTCTTTGCATGAGGTGGCCAAAGTACTGGAGTTTCAGCTTTAGCATCATTCCTTCCAAAGAACTCCCAGGGCTGATTTGCTTCAGAATGGACTGGTTGGATCACCTTGCAGTCCAAGGGACTCTGAAGAGTCTTCTCCAACACCACAGTTCAAAAGCATCAATTCTCTGGCGCTCAGCCTTCTTCACAGCCCAACTCTCGCATCCATACATGACTACTGGAAAAATCATAGCCTTGACTAGACAGACCTTAGTCAGCAAAGTAATGTCTCTGCTTTTGAATATGCTATCTAGATTGGTCATAACTTTTCTTCCAAGGAGTAAGCATCTTTTAATTTCATGGCTGCAGTCACCATCTGCAGTGATTTTGGAGCCCCCCAAAATAAAGTCTGACACTGTTTCCCCATCTATTTCCCATGAAGTGATGGGACTGATTACCCATTTAAATGAAAAAGGAATGATACAATTTTCTTAAAATATAAACAAAGGTTTTTAAAAAGTCTTTATGCTTCTAAAACTAATAGATATCAATAAAATTTAGGTGAGGGATTCGTGTAATCACTATTTGTATCTATATTTAAACATGATTAAATGAGAGTCTGATTGTTTGGGATACACAGTGACACTGACATTAACAGGTATTGTTTAGTCAGAAAAATTTTAAATTATCCTGTAAACACAATTTTTGTGGGGTGCAACTTGATCTCAAGGGTTGTTATTCCACAGAATCAATAATTTTTGATATCATATGATGATAGTTAACAGTTACTTTGTGTAGGCACCATTCTAAGTGTTTTATGTTTATCTATTTATTTGATAACCTGAACTGTCCTATGAGGAAACTACTAAGGCTCATTCCTGTTCAGTAGCTAAGAAAACTGGGTCACACAGTGGTTAAGGTCCAGGATCCATGCCTAGAGAGGAACTTTCAGCCTCAGCTCTCTGCAGTTTGTGCTAAAGTTAGCTGCTTATTTGAGGAACAGTTAATGCATGTCAGGAAATTGTGATAGAATCATGATCAATAAAAAAATGAAGGGGAAAGGCATAAAGAGTAACACAGAAAACACTTGACTGTCATGTCACTTTGTATGGGTCTGATATCTTTTGTTTCTTCATCTATAAAATAGGAATAATTATATACTTTTAGCCAGGTGATTTTTAAGATTCCGTAAACTAACTTAAGGTTAAGTAAACTAACTTAAGGTTAAGTCTGGAGAGAAATTTTTGTGAAAACAAAAATGACCACAAACAGAAGGCATTTTCATCCTGCTTCTGCTGCACATAAAATGTGCTTGTCTTTGTTGCTTTTGTTCTCACTGATAGTAGAAGGAATTATAACAGTTACAGCACCACATTTTCAATTTGGGAATATCACCCTGATGGTCCAGTAAAGGAAAACCAGGCATTCTGGAGGTAGGAACAGAGGGAACTCTTCTATGCTAATCCAAATGAATTATGATAAGGGTTTGAGAGGAAGATAGAAAGAGGTGAAAAGAGGAAATCCTTTAGATTTGGTGACTGCCTGATTAAAGATGGGAAGGATTTTGAAAGGGTATAGTCTGGACTGGTTCATTTTCCTTTGTTTCTAGTCTAGATAGCTGGAAATGGATGGTGGGATCGTTAATTAGGGTAGGGGACACACACAAGATGAAAAGTGGACCTCTTCAGGAAGATTTGGATGGATGTCTATGTCTAGAATTCAAGGTTGTATTTTGGGATTTAGATACAGTAGTTGGAGAGCATTTTCTGGCACGTTTGATTAACTTTCAGCTCTACAAGAAAAAGAGGTCCCCTGAAACACTAGATATGTCTCTCTTAACAGTTAGCCTTCAGCAGACATTTGCCTTGAATCACATTTCTGCTCTCTCTAGAGAATTTAATATCAGCTGTATTATTCCTTGAGGATGAAATCAAAGAAGCTGACAATCAAGATAGCAATTTGGTAATTCTGTAAGACTGACCTGGGCTTCCCTGGTGCTGAAGTAGCAAAGAATCCACCTGCCAATGCAAGAGGTGCAAGATATAGCTACAAGTAATTTTGAGAATATTTTAAGCAAATGGTCAGACAAATTCTTGAAGGTGGTAATTGTTGAAATTTCTGAAGGATAGACTATTGAATGAAGGGAACGAAAGATGATAGCTGGTCCCTGTGGAAAATGAGCATAAATGCAAGTGGAGAAAGAGGAATTCACAAGGGCAACCAAGAAAGAGTAAATATTAATAAAATGATAGGAGTAATTGGGAGAAGTGACACAGAGACCATTAGAGAAGAAAGAATTCAGAAAGAAGGGACAGTCAGCAGTGCCAATTACTTCAAAGAAAAAGCAAAGAAGAGGGCAGTCTTTTCAATTATCTGATGCTGTGTCTGTTATTAGTGGCCTTAGCAGGGCTGGTTTTACTGGAGTGGGAGGGCAAAAGTGAATAGTAGTATGTTAAATAAGAGCTATGGTAGTGGATAGTATGAATATAGATTTTTATTTTGAGAACATTTATTATCTTGTAAAAGAAGGAAGAGAGAGAAGCAATAGAAAGAAACGTGAATTAAGGGTCAATTTTGTTTTTAAACATAGAAGAAATTTCCAATGCTAACTCTATTGGATGAGTGATTTTGGACTCATCATTTAGCGATCCTGTGCCTCAGTTTCTTCATCTGTAAAATAAGGAGAGTAATTACACTGTCTCACCGTCTTCTTGTGAGGGATAAAGGAGCTGATATACATAAAGCACTTAGAATGGTTCCTGGCACATCTTAAAGATTGTGCAAATGTTTGCTTGTAAACCTTTGCCTATATATAAAATTATTTGTGCCCAGTTTCTAAGTCATGTCTGACTCTTTGCAACCCCTTGGACTGTAACCCACCAGGCTCTCTATCCATGGGGTTTCCCAGGCAAGAATACTGGACCAGGTTGCCATTTCCTCTTCCAGGAGATCTTTCCCACCCAGAAACCAAGCCTGAATCTCCTGCTTGCATCTCTTGCATTGGCAGGTGGATTCTTTACCACTTGAGCCACCTGAGATACTATCCTATAGAGAAGGAGGGTTGGAAGTCTAACTTTACCCTTATGATCCATGGGATCTAATGGGCCCACATATTTGTCAAATAGCTGCTAAATACTCATCCATGTTCATGTTCTCTTCCCCCTGGTCTCACATCTAGGTCATATTTTTCAATCTTCCCTGTGGCTTGAATCATAGCAAACTCATGTAACCGAGTTCTACAAAATGGCATCAATGGAAATGGTATATATCACTTATGGGCATATCTGACAAAATCCTCTAAAACGCTTCTTTCCCTAATGTCTGATGAATGGAGTAATTTCTGAGGACTTGGGGAATCACAAGATGGGAGGAGCTTGGAGTAAAGGCTGCTTCCCGCACTGCTCCCGAATGACTAGCACTGAAATGAGACACAAAAGTGAGAGTGTGTTTGTGTGCTTAGTTGCTCAGCTGTGTCTGACTCTTTGCAACCCCATGGACTGTAGCCCGCCAGGCTCCTCTGTCCATGGGGATTCTCCAGGCAAGAATATTGGAGTGGGTTGCCACGTCCTCCTCGAGGGGATCTTCTGAATCCAGGGTTGGAACTCAGGTCTCCTGCATTGCAGGTGGATTCTTTACCATCTGAGCCACCAGGGAAGCCCAGTGAGTGAAAGTCACTCTATCGTGTCTGACTCTTTGTGACCCCATGTCCTATATAGTCCATGGAACTCTCCAGGTCAGAATACTGGAATGGGTAGACTTTCCCTTCTCCAGGAGATCTTCCCAACCCAGGTCTCCTGTATTGCAGGCAGATTCTTCACCAGCGGAGTCATAAAATGAGAAGTGGAGATTATTTATAAGAATGGCCTTGCTTATCTGATGCAGTATCTGTGCAGGGTATCTTTGTTGCACTGAGCCTGTGACAAATCCCATTTGAATTTTGGAGCAAAGACAAAATGTCTCGGCAAGTAATTTTTTTTTTTTTAAATTTAAATTTTAGAAAGGAGATCCTAGCTTGTTACTGGGACCTCATAGAGATGAAAAACAAGGTTGTGGTGCTGCCCATCATCAATTCACAGTCATCTGATGGACTGAGTCATGGAGTTGTGTCCCTTTGGGCACTTCCTCACCAAATGGAAGTATGTCCTGATGGTACAGGTGACTAACATGCCTATAATATCTGCTTATTTCACACTGCTACTTCTCTCTCAAAGTACTGCCACAATCTCAGGAGCAGTGTCTTATGACCAAATGATACATAGAGAAAAAGAGTCTAGCTAATGATGACTGTACAAGATATACTGGCACCTGTATGGGTAGTCCCTGAGGGATTGTGAAAGTGAAAGTCACTCAGTCGTGTCTGACTCTTTGCAACCCCATGGACTATCAATGGAATTCTCCAGGCCAGAATACGGGAGTGGGTAACTTTTCCTTTCTCCAGGGGATCTTTCCAACCCAGGGATTGAACCAGGTATTCAGCATTGTGGGCAGATTCTTTACCAGATGTGCCACAAAGGAAGCCCAAGAATACTGGAGTGGGTAGTCTATCCCTTCTCCAGTGGATCTTCCTGACCCAGGAATCGAACAGGGGTCTCCTGCATTGCAAGCGGATTCTTTACTAACTGGGTTATGAGGAACAGTCAGTGAGGGGAGAGAAATCCTTCTCACTTTACTAAATTTTGAGCTTATAGATAAACCAGCTCTTCTTACAATATTCTCCAGATTATAAGTAGTCTTTAAACATTAATTAGAAAATAGCGCNAGGGGTCTCCTGCATTGCAAGCGGATTCTTTACTAACTGGGTTATGAGGAACAGTCAGTGAGGGGAGAGAAATCCTTCTCACTTTACTAAATTTTGAGCTTATAGATAAACCAGCTCTTCTTACAATATTCTCCAGATTATAAGTAGTCTTTAAACATTAATTAGAAAATAGCGCTTGCAAGTTCAAAATCATTCTGTAGTGTATTATTCTTTGCATTATTTTATACTCCTAGCTTTGTTCTAGAGCTTCAGCTTAGACTACTCTTTCTTTGGCTGCTTCAGCCACTCACTTTATTTTAATTCCCAAGCATCTAATTCTTGACTTTGTACAGACCTCACCTCTGCTAACTTTTAACATGGCTGGCTCTTCCTCATCTTTTAGATTTTAGTTAAGGTTTGACCTCCTCTGATAGGGAAAAAGTCAATTTTCATTCCAATCCCAAAGAAAGGCAATGCCAAAGAATGCTCAAACTACTGCACACTTGCATTCATCTCACACGCTAGTAAAGTAATGCTCAAAATTATACAAGCCAGGCTTCAGCAGTACATGAACCGTGAACTTCCAGATGTTCAAGCTGGTTTAGAAAAGGCAGAGAAACCAGAGATCAAATTGCCAACATCCGCTGGGTCATGGAAANAAAGTAATGCTCAAAATTCTCCAAGCCAGGCTTCAGCAATACGTGAACTGTGAAATTCCTGATGTTCGAGCTGGTTTTAGAAAAGGCAGAGTAACCAGAGATCAAATTGCCAACATCCGCTGGATCATGGAAAAAGGAAGAGAGTTCCAGAAAAACATCTATTTCTGCTTTATTGACTATGCCAAAGCCTTTGACTGTGTGGATCACAATAAACTGTGGAAAATTCTGAGAGAGATGGGAATCCCAGACCACCTGATCTGCCTCTTAAGAAACCTGTATGCAGGTCAGGAAGCAACAGTTAGAACAGGACATGGAACAACAGACTGGTTCCACATAGGAAAAGGAGTACGTCAAGGCTGTATATTGTCACCCTGCTTATTTAACTTCTATGCAGAGTACGTCATGAGAAACGCTGGGCTGGAGGAAGCACAAGGGAAATCAAGATTGCTGGGAGAAATATCAATAACCTCAGATATGCACATGACACCACCCTTATGGCAGAAATTGAGGAAGAACTAAAGAGCCTCTTGATGAACGTGAAAGAGGAGAGTGAAAAAGTTGGCTTAAAGCTCAACATTCAGAAAACGAAGATTATGGCATCTGGTCCCATCACATCATGCCAAATAGATGGGGAAACAGTGGAAACAGTGGCTGACTTAATTTTGGGGGGCTCCAAAATCACTGCAGATGGTGATTGCAGCCATGAAATTAAAAGACGCTTACGCCTTGGAAGGAAAGTTATGACCAACCTAGACAGCATATTAAAAAGCAGAGACATTACTTTGTCGACTAAGGCCCATCTAGTCAAGGCTATGGTTTTTCCAGTGGTCATGTATGGATGTGAGTTGGACTATAAAGAAAGCTGAGCACTGAAAAATTGATGCTTTTGAACTGTGGTGTTGGAGAAGACTCTTGAGAGTCCCATGGATTACAAGGAGATCCAACCAATCCATCCTAAAGGAGATCAGTCCTGGGTGTTCATTGGAAGGACTGATGTTCAAGCTGAAACTCCAGTACTTTGGCCACCTGATCCAAAGAGCTGACTCATCGGAAAAGACCCTGATGCTGGGAAAGATTGAGGGCAGGAGGAAAAGGGGATGACAGAGGATGAGATGATTGGATGGCATCACCAACTCAACGGACATGGGTTTGAGTGGACTCTGGGAGTTGGTGATGGACAGGGAGGCCTCGTGTGCTGCAGTGCATTGGGTCACAAAGAGTTGCACATGACTGAGCGACTGAACTGAACTGAACTGAATAGCTGAAAAAAGAATTGATAACCCAGAAGACAGTCAGAAAAAAGTATCTAGAACAAAATATAGACTATAAAATAGAGGGTATATACAGACAAAAATGTAAGCATAGAAATGTAATAGATATTTAATAATAATATATATACATGTACAATTTTACAAGAAGCAAAATAGTTATTCAGAAATAGTACCATCATAGACAATCTAACATATAGATATATTATTAGAATTAATACTACTTAATATATGAATATTAGAATACCATAGTTATTATAGTTAATATAAATTATATTGTTATGTTCTAACAATAAATATTAGTTATAATATTTTTAAAGATATTTTCAATACCATCAAAGACACAAATATCTAAAATAAATATAGCAACAGACGTATAAGATCTCTGCAAAGAAACTATAAATCTTTATAAAAGAAATCAAAATTAAAGGCTTAAATAATTTAAAGGGCTTGCATTAATCAATGAAACTATGAGCCATGCTGTGCAGGGCCACTGAAGCTTGATGGGTCATAGTGAAGAGTTCTGACAAAACATGGTCCACTGGAGGAGGAAATGGCAACCAACTGCAGTAACCTTACCTGGAAAACCCCATAGACAATATCAAAAGGCTAAAAGATAGGACACTGGAAGATAAGCACCACACCCCACCCCAGCCACTCCCCACTGCACCACAGGTCAGAAGGTATCCAATATGCTACTGGAGAAGAGTGGAGGCCAATTACTAATAGCTCCAGCAAGAATAAAGTGGCTGGGCCAAAGCAGGAATTTCCTTTTGGACGTTCAGCAGTGGATGTGTCTGGTGGTAAAAGCAAAGTCTGACTCTGTAAAGAGCAATGTTGCATAAGAACCTGGCATGTTAGGTCCATGACTCAAGGTAAATTGGATGTGGCCATGCAGGAAAGAACAAGAGTGAACATCGACATCTTAGGAATCATTGAATTAAAATGGACAGGAATGAGAGAATTTAATTCAGATGACCATTATATCTACCACTGTAGGCAAGAATCACTGAGAAGAAATGGAGTAGCCCTCCACTTCTGAAGCCCTCCAAGAGTCTGAAATACAGTACTTGGATACAGACTCAAAAATAACAGAATGAAATTAAAAAACAAAAACAAAACAGAATTATCTCAATGCGTTTCTAAGGCAAATCAATCAATATCACAGTAAGCCAATTCTATGCCCCAACCACTGATGCTGAAGAATGACCTTCTAGTATAAACACCAAAAAAAAAAAAAAAAGGCCTTTTCATTAAAGGGAATTGGAATGCAAAAGTAGGAAGTCAAGAGATACCTGGAATAACAGGAAAGTTTGCCCTTAGAATACAAAATGAAACAGGACAAAAGCTAACAGAGTTCTGTCAAGAGAAACATGCTGGCTGTAGCAAACACCCTTTTCCAACAACCCAAAAGACAACTCTTTGTGGACATCAACAGATGATCACTACCAAAATCAGACTAATTATGTTCTTTGCAGCAGAAGATGGAGAAGCTCTATACAGTCAGCAAAAACCAGACCTGGGGTGAACTGTGGCTCAGTCATAAGCTCCTTATTGCAAAATTCAGGCTTAAATTGAAGAAAGTAGGGAAAACTATGAGGCCATTCCAGGAGACAGTGAAGGACAAGGAAGCCTGGTAGGCTGTGGTCCATGGGGTCACAAAGAGTTGGACTGAACAGCAACAACAAGGCCATTCAGTTATGGTCTAAATGAGATCTCTTATCATTATTCAATGGAAGTGATCAACAGATTTCAGGGGTTAGATCTGGTAGACAGAGTGCCTGAAGAACAATGAAAGGAGGTTTATAACATTGTATAGGAGGCAGAGAAACAGAAATGCAAGAAGGGGAAGTGGTTGTCTGAGGAGGCTTTACAATAGCTGAGGAAAGAAGAGAAGTGAAAGGCAAGGGATAAAGGGAAAGATATACTTAACTAAATGCAGAGTTCCAGAGAATAGCAAGGAGAGATAAGAAGGTATTCTTAAATGAACAATGCAAAGAAATAGAAGGAAACAATTGGGATTGTTTGGGAAAGACTAGGGACCTCTTCCAAAAAAAAAANAGAAATATCAGTAACCTCAGATATGCAGATGACACCACCATTATCGCAGAAAGCAAAGAGGAACTCAAAAGCCTCTTGATGAAAGTGAAAGAGGAGAGTGAAAAAGTTGGCTTAAAGCTCAACATTCAGAAAACGAAGATCGTGGCATCTGGTCCCATCACTTCATGGCGAATAGATGGGAAAACAGTGGAAACAGGGTCAGACTTTATTTTTGGGGGCTCCAAAATCACTGCAGATGGTGAATGCAGCCATGAAATTAAACGATGCTTACTCCTTAGAAGGCAAGTTATGACCAACCTAGAATGCATATTCAAAAGCAGAGACATTACTTTGCCAACAAAGGTCCATCTAGTCAAGGCTATGGTTTTTCCAGTNGTCCCATCACTTCATGGCGAATAGATGGGAAAACAGTGGAAACAGGGTCAGACTTTATTTTTGGGGGCTCCAAAATCACTGCAGATGGTGAATGCAGCCATGAAATTAAACGATGCTTACTCCTTAGAAGGCAAGTTATGACCAACCTAGAATGCATATTCAAAAGCAGAGACATTACTTTGCCAACAAAGGTCCATCTAGTCAAGGCTATGGTTTTTCCAGTGGTCATGTATGGATATGAGAGTTGGACTGTGAAGAAAGCTGAGCGCTGAAGAATTGATGCTTTTGAACTGTGGTGTTGGAGAAGACTCCTGAGAGTCCCTTGGACTGCAAGGAGATCCAACCAGTCCATTCTGAAGGAGATTGGCCCTGGGATTTCTTTGGAAGGAATGATGCTAAAGCTGAAGCTCCAGTACTTTGGCCACCTCATGAGAAGAGGAGTTGACTCATTGGGAAAGACTCTGATGCTGGGAGGGGTTGGGGGCAGGAGGAGAAGGGGACAACGGAGGATGAGATGGCTGGATGGCATCACCGACTCGATGGGCATGAGTCTGAGTGAACTCCGGGAGTTGGTGATGAACAGGGAGGCCTGGCGTGCTGTGATTTATGGGGTCACAAAGAGTAGGACACGACTGAGTGACTGAACTGAACTGAACTGATAGGCCCTCATTCATCTTCAGCATAAATTAAGCTTTCTCTGTTATGGCACCTTTCCTTCCTCTGTTCCTTTACCCTGTTATTTTCCTTCATAGAAGCTACTGATACATATGCAATTACTTGTGTATTGTTTTACTGAAAAGTTTTCTTCTTTATTCCATTGTAAATCGTATGAAAATGAGGACCACGCCTGCTTTGTTCACCATCAGATACAGAATACTCAGTGCAATGCCTGGCACATAGTTGGAGGCTGAAAAACTTTTTGTTGAACAAAGAATGAATAAACAGCTGTCCCTCTTGGAAAGTTGTTAAAGAGAATGTCGGTCTCTAGGCCAAATGCAAGTGTTTCGGTACTGATTTAATTCATAAGTCATGGCAAAGAGAAAGAATAGGAAGCTGGTAGGACAAGGTCAGTGATCCTGTGAGGAAGAAGAGGCAGGAAATAGGGAAAATAGTGGAACAAGGAAGGTCTGTGGATGTCAGGATCCAGCTGAAGGAAGAATAGAAACCTTGCTCAGAACCTGCTGTAGCACTTTTAGGAGAATGATTATTCTACTTGGATTGGCAGTTTGCTGCTGTACTGTGCCGTGTTTAGTCACTCAGTCGTGTCTGACTCTTTGTGACCCCACCGAAGATAGCCCACCAGGTTCCCCTGTCCTTGGGAATTCTCCAGGCAAGAATACTGGAGTGTGTTGCCATGCCCTCCTTTGGGGGATCTTCCCAACCCAGGAATCAAACTTAAGTCTCCTGCATTTAGGTGGATTCTTTACCATCTGAGCCACCAAGAAAGCCTAAGAATACTGGAATTGATAGCCTATTCTTTATCCAGGGGCTCTTCCTGACCCAGGAACTGAAGCAGGGTTTCCTGTATTGCAGGATTCTTTACCAGCTGAGCTACCAGGGAAGCCTTATTGGCAGCTAACATTTCTTTTTTCTTTTTCTTTTCTCATTCTTTACTTTTTCTGCACATGCACACACACACACACAAAAACAAAAAGCAATGGAAAAAAAAAATCTAACCTTTGACCTGGGGCTAACATATTGAGAACAAAAAAGATAATTTATAGCCAGTGAAATCTTCAGGAGTCTCCAAATTCATTCATTAAGAAAAAAGTGGTACATACATTTCTGCTCATTAACAAAATAAAGATTAGTTCCCCTTATGAAATGCTTAAATTTTACTGCCAAATTATTGTAATGATATTTTGCTAGGCCTAAATCTTCTGGAAAAGTTTTTAGTAAAATTCCTAAAAGAATCAAGAGAGCAAAATTCCAGATTTCTGACTGAAATACATCCGTGAATTTGATTAAACACTCATATCAAAGGAACACTCACCCATATATAAAATGCAGACCATCAAAGGTCACGTTTTTGAAGGTAGAAGATTAAGGAAACAGATATCCTTAGGGCGACTGGGTATTATTGCTAACTTCCAAATACTCTTGGTTTCAGTTATTTTTTCAAGATGGCATAAAATCCTGTAGTCATTCCAATCATTTCATGCCAGAAGCTTTCCCCATAGAAATAACATATTTTTTCAAGACAATGTTACAAAAGGAAAGAAGTTCTATTAAACATCTGCAGCAGATCTGTGAGATGAAAGACTTGATTGCTTCGTGGTGTGTTTACTCCTTTCTTCTGCTAGCTTGCTGAAGTTCCCTCTGACCAAGAATTTTCTTCACTGAAAAAAAAAGAGTTCTGTGAATTCTATTTACATAGACTTCTTTACTCTCAGAACTCCTTTTTCACTAGTCTCCCCTTCTTGCTTTTTGTACCAGCTATGGTGGCATCCTTGGGTTCTTCTTTTTGGGAAATTAATTAATTAATTTTTAAAATTTATTTTTGGCTGCACTAGGTTTTCATTTCTGTGTACAGCCTTTTCCAGTTGCAGGGCACAGGCTTCTCATTGTGCTATCTTCTTCTGTGGCAGAGCATGGGCTCTAGGGTATAAAGGCTTCAGTAATTCTGGCTTGTGGACTCTGTAGTTGTGGCACTTGGGCTGCATACGAAATCTTTCCAGACCAGAGATAGAACCCATGTCCCCTGCATTGGCAGGCAGATTCTTAACTACTGGACAGCCAAGGAAGTCTGCCATTTGGGTTCTTTGGACACAAAAGCTGTGCTCAACTTTAGTGCTTTTGAACTGGCTGTTCCTCCTGCTTAGGGTACACTTCCTTGGATTTTCTAGGTAATCTTTCAAATTTTACTTAAATTTCATCTTCCTAGGTAACCTGAACCACCCTACTTAAATGCAACTCTTTCATCTCTTTTCCTTGATACTCCTGACCTCATCTTACCTGGCTTTGTTTTGTCCATTGCACTTATAAACTTTTAGCATAGCCTCAGTCACTCACTCATGTCCAACTCTTTGCTATCCCATGGACTGTAGCCCACCAGTCTCCTCTGTTCATGGAATTCTCCAGGCAAGAATATTGGAATGGGTTGCCATTCTCTTCTCCAGGGGATCTTCCCGACCCAGGGATTGAACCCGGGTCTCCTGCATTGCAGGCAGACGCTTTACTGTCTGAGCACCACCAGGGAAGCCCATAAACTTTTAAGATATGTGTTAGTTTTATTCATTCAGTCATGTGCGACTCTTTGTGACTCTATGGACTGTAGCCCACCAGGCTTCTCTGTCCATGGATCTCCAGGCTGGAGATACTGGAATGGGTAGCTATTCCCTTCTCCAGGGGGTCTTCCNTGTCTGAGCACCACCAGGGAAGCCCATAAACTTTTAAGATATGTGTTAGTTTTATTCATTCAGTCATGTGCGACTCTTTGTGACTCTATGGACTGTAGCCCACCAGGCTTCTCTGTCCATGGATCTCCAGGCTGGAGATACTGGAATGGGTAGCTATTCCCTTCTCCAGGGGGTCTTCCTGACCCAAGGATTGAATTTGGGTCTCCTGCATTGCAGGCAGATTCTTTACTCTTTGAGCCACAAGAGAAGCCCACAAACTTTTAGAATACTGTATAATATACTTATTTATTACCTGTTTCCCCTTAGTGTTGATATTACATGTGGACAGGAAATTTTGGTTGGTTTCTATCTTACATTGAATGTGCTTATCATGTGGCCTGAAATCCTGTAGGCATTAATCAATATTTGTTGAATAAGTGAACAGAGGAAAGAAGAGCTTTTAACAAACAGAATTGGGAAGGAAATAAGCGAGTTACTAAGATAAAGACTGACCGGTTAGGGGAAGGCTATAATAGATCGGGAGGCCTCATTAAAGTTAATTTTAAGCTACACTGTGAACATCAATCGAATGATGCAAAGGAAAAATTTTGCAGGTGGAGGTCAGACATTCATCTATTCAACCCATATTTACTGAGTTCCTGCTTAGTTCCCAGTTC
The DNA here is from genome assembly GCA_006410615.1 of Neotragus moschatus. NCBI lineage: Eukaryota > Metazoa > Chordata > Mammalia > Artiodactyla > Bovidae > Neotragus > Neotragus moschatus. Next base: position 1,261,089 of record SJYA01000262.1, read on the forward strand.
TGTTTTGGGTATTAAGAATTCAATGATGAATAGAACAAATAGCATAATTGCTATTTTGTATTCTGGTAGTACCTATCCCTGAAATGCAGAAGACCCCAGTTTGATTCCTGGGTTGGGAAGATCCCCTGGAGGACAGCATGGCAACCAACTCCAGTTTTCTTGCCTGGAGAATCCCCATGGACAGAGGAGCCTTGTGGGCTACAGTAAATGGGGTCACAAAGAGTTGGACACGACTGAGTTACTAAGTACATTCTGGTAGTAGAAGCAGACTGTAAACTGTATAGGGAGAAAATGTGGTGCTGGAGAAGACTCTTGAGAGTTTCTTGGACAGCAAGGAGATCAAACCCTGAATATTCATTGGAAGAATTGATGTTGAAGCTGAAACTCCAATACTTTGGCCACCTCATGTGAAGAGCTGACTCTTGGAAAGGATGCTGATACTGGAAAAGATTGAGGATAGGAGAAGAGGGTGACAGAGGATGAGACGGTTGGAAGGCATCTCAATGGACATGAGTTTGAACAAACTCCAGGAGACGATGAAGGACGGGGAAGCCTGGTGTGCTGCAGTCCATGGGGTTGCAAAGAGTCAGACACAACTGAGTGACTGAACAATAACCACCACAGGGAGAGTAAGAATGAAGGGGAGGAGGGCAGAAACTGTCAGAGGCACAGGGTGAAGAAGAAATTGAAGGAGAAGATAGTACTAGAGATGAATGGCTATCAGATAACTGTGGGGGTCAGGGGAGAGAAATTAAGGACTTAATTCTGTATATTATATCTGTTGCCTTGAAAAATGTGCTAAGGATAAGGAGTATGGCAGTGGGACTGAACTGTGGGATTAAAGGAGAGATAACCCACTGTAGAGAATGGAAATATCGCTATCAATAAAATCAATTAAAATGTCTGTTTCTATCCCGATCCAGCAATGTTCTTTCCATTTGCATATTATTTTTGGTCATACTTCACTCAGCCACTGTCTGTTGTAGCCATTAAATGGAAAATATTACTAAAATCCTATCGAAGTTTGACAGTTAAGTTTATGGATTTTGTGAACTGATATCTAATTTTAATTTTTTTATTCATGGAAAAAAAAAATCACATAACTTGAAAACCAGATGCTAAATTGCTAATGAACCCAGAAGACTATGAACTTGCATAATTGAAGAACTGAAGCAGAAAGGGTATTTCAGTTATAGAATAGAGTCTCAAGCTATGTTCTTAACTAAATTTAGGGAAGTTAGTAGAGCATTTCAAAATTTTTGTTCCATTTTCCCTTAGTTAGGAAAAATGAATATATTCATAAGCCACTGATTCAGAAAAACAAATTAAAAATGTATTTTTCAGTTTAAAAATTAGAAGTCAAATTGTCAGTAAAAGGAGTCAACCTTTAAATAATAATACTTGTTTAATACAATATGAAGCATTCATCACTTGATACTGTTGATGAAATGAAAGGTTGACCACTTTCCCCAAACCGTTGGAATTGTAGAGTGCTGTAAAACTAATCAGATCCCATTTTCCCTTAGAATCAGTCAGATTTTTACAATTGAGTAAACATGCTGGATATTTTCACAGAAATGACTTGAAGGGAAAAGAAACATCTGGAACCTTTGTAGCACATGTCTGGAGAGCAGGACCTGAGACATCTGTTGGTGAAATAAATGACTGCCTGCCTGGGAGATTCTGTCCCCAAGTATTTCCCCACAGGCCTGTTTCTACTGGGAAATTCCACTATTAGCAATTCATTTCTTTGTTTAAACTTTGTGCTTCTGTAGGGTCCAGAATTGGTTCTATCTCCCACTCCCCCTTTCCCAATCAAATGTCAGTCTTTGTCAGCGTTAACTCTGTGACCTTCTCTTTGTATTTCATGGCTTTCACTGCTGCCATTTTGAGCCACCTGTGCCTCAGTGATTTTCCAAACCTTATAAGGAAGTGACAAATAGACTCAAGGGATGAGATCTGATCGAGTGCCTGAAGAACTATGACGGAGGTTTGTGACGTTGTACAGGAGGTAATGAACAAGACCATCCCCAAGAAAAAGAAATGCAAAAAGGCAAAATGGTTTTCTGAGGAGGCCTTAAAAATAGTTAAAAAAAGAAGAGAAACTAAAGGCAAAGGAGAAAAGGAAATATATACCCATTTGAATGCAGAGGTCCAAAGAACAGCAAGGAGAGATAAGAAAGCTTTCCTCAGTGATCAGTGTAAAGAAATAGAGGAAAACAATAGAATGGGAAAAAATAGAGCTCCCTTCAAGAAAATTAGAGATACCAAGGGAACATTTCATGCAAAGATGGGCTCGATAAAGGACAGAAATGGTATAGACCTAACAGAAGCAGAAGATATTAAAAAGAGGTGGCAAGTATACACAGAAGAACTGTACAAAAAAGATCTTCATGACCCAGATAACCATGATNCTTAGTCAATGAAGCAGAAGTAGATTCTGGAATTCTCTTGCTTCTCCTATGATCCAATGGATGTTGGCAAGTTGATCTTTGGTTCTTCTGCCTTTTCAAAATCCAGCTTAGACATCTGGGAATTCTTGGTTCATGTACTGTTGAACTCTGCCTTTGAGAATTTTGAGCATTACTTTGCTAGTGTATGAGATGAGTGCAATTGTGTGGTAGTGCAAACATTCTTCAGCATTGCCTGTCTTTGGGATTGGAAAGAAAACTGACCTTTTACAGTCCTGTGGCCACTGAATTTTCCAAATTTGCTGGCATATTGAGTACAGCAGTTTCATAGCATCATCTTTTAGGATTTGAAATAGCTCAACTGGAATTCCATCACCTCCACTAGCTTTGTTCATAGTGATGCTTCCTAAGGCCCACTTGAGTTTGTACTCCAGAATATCTGGCTCTAGGTGAGTGATCACACCATCATGGTTATCTGTGTCATTAAGCTATGTTTTGTACAGTTCTTCTGTGTATTATTGCCACCTCTTCTTAATATTTTCTGCTTCTCTTAAGTCCATATGGTTTCTGTCCTTCATTGTGACCATCTTTGCGTGGAATGTTCTCTTGATATCTTTAATTTCCTTGAAGAGATCTCTAGTCTTTCCCATTCTGTTTTTTCCCTCTATTTCTTTGCATTGTTCACTTAGGAAGGCTTCTTATCTCTTCTTGCTATTCTTTGGAACTCTGCATGCAAATGGATATATCTTTCCTTTTCTCCTTTGTGTTTAGCTTCTCTTCTTTTCTCAGCTATGTGTAAGGCCTCCTCAGAAAACCATTTTGCTTTTTTGCATTTCCTTTTCTTGGGGATGGTCTTGATTACCACCTCCTGTACAGTCCCGAACCTCCATTCATAGTTCTTCAGGCACTCTGTCTATCATGTCTATCAGATCTAAGCACTTGAATCTATTTGTCACTTCTACTGTATAACCATAAGAGATTTGATTTAGGTCATGCCTGAATGACCTAATGGTTTTCCTTACTTTTTTCAGCTTAAGTCTGAATTTTTCAATAAGGAATTCATGATCTGAGCCACAGTAAGCTCCTGGTCTTGTTTTCACTGACTGTATAGAGCTTCTCCATTTTCGACTGCAAAGAATATGGTCAATCTGATTTCGGTGTTGACCATCTGATGATGTCCATGTGTAGAGTCTTCTCTTGTATTGTTGGAAGAGGGTGTTTGCTATGACCAATATGTTCTCTTGGCAACACTCTGTTAGCCTTTGCCTTGCTTCATTTTGTATTCCCAGGCCAAACTTGCCTGTTACTCCAGGTATCTCTTAACTTTCTACTTTTGCATTCTTGTTTCCTATGATGAGGGGCTTTCCAGATAGCTCAGTTGGTAAAGAATCCGTTTACAGTGAAGGAGACCCCTATTTGATTCCTGGGTCAGGAAGATCCACTGGAGAAGGGATAGGCTACCCACTCCAGTGTTCTCGGGCTTCCTTTGTGGCTCAGCTGGTAAAGAGTCTGCCTGCAATGTGGGACACCTGGGTTTGATCCTTGGGTTGGGAAGATCTCCTGGAGAAGGGAAAGGCTACCCACTCCAGTATTCTGGCCTGGAGAATTCCATGGACTATATAGTCCGTGTGTTCACAAGGAGTTGGACATGAATGAGTGACTTTCCTTTTCTTTCCCCTTGATGAAAAGGACATCTTTTTTGGGTGTTAGTTTTAGAAGGTCTTGTAGGTCTTCATAAAACCATTCATCTTCAGCTTCTTTGGCATAGACTTAGATCTCTGTGATATTGAATGGTTTTCCTTGGAAACGAACAGAGATCATTCTGTCATTTTTGAGAGTGCACCCAAATACTGCATTTCAGGATCTTTTGTTGACTATGAGGGCTACTCCATTTCTTCTAAGAGATTTTTGCCCCCAGTAGTAGATATAATGGTTATCTGAATTAAAGAGACTGACAAGACCTGCCTTTGAGTGTTTGAGTGTCTCCTGTGGAGGCATCAATCAGTAGTTACCTGCTGCAGAGATAGGGGCTCTGGGTGCAGCAGACCTGGGAGGCTCAGCATGTAGTATAAGTCCTCTTGGAGGAGGTTGCCATTAACTCCACTATAGGGTCACTGAGCAGACGACCCACAAACTGGAGAACAATTATACAAAAGGAGTTCTTATATTGTTGCAAAAGTTCTAAGGCCCACAACAGATTTCCCAACCTTGGGATCCAGCAAAGGGACTGAGATCCTTCTGGGAATTTGACTATGAAGGCCAGTGGGATTTGATTATAGAACTTCCACAGGACTGGGAAAACAGACTTGGAGGACACAGGCAAAACCTTGTGCACACCAGGACTCAAGAAAAAGGAGCAGTGACCCCACAAGACACTGAGCCAGACTGGCCTGTGAGTCTCCTGGAGTCTACAATGGTGGCATGGGTTGACAGTGGCCTGCCTCAGGGGCAGGGTCACTTATCACAGCAGTCCTGGGAGCTGTGGTGTGCTGGCATAGGTCCTTTTGAAGGAGGTCACCACTGCCTCCTTTACCCTTACCATAGTTTGACCTCAGGCCAAACTACAGGGATGGCGCAAAGCCCCACCCATCAGCAGAAAATTGGATTAAAGATTTACTGAGGGTGGCCTTGCTCAGCAGAGCAAAGCCCAGTTTCCCCCACAGTCAGTCCCTCCCATTAGGAAGCTTCCACAGCCTCTTGTTCTCATACATCAGAGGGCAGACAGAATGAAAACCACAATGGCAGGAAATTAACCAAATTCATCACATGGATCATAGGCTTGTCTAATTCAATGAAAACTATGAGCCATGCTGTGTAGGGCCACACAAGACGGATTGGTCATGCTGGAGAGTTCTGACAAAGTCTGATCCACTGGAGAAGGGAATATATATGCATTAACATATGACATTTGTTTTTTTGACTTGCTTCATTATTTACAACAGGTTCTAGGTTCATCCACCTCAGTAGAATGGACTTAAATTCATTCCTGGTTATGATTGAGTAATATTCCAACTGCATATATATACCACAACTTCCTTATCAGTCTCACTGTAGTTTTGAATTGCATATTTCTGATAGTTAGTGATGTTGAGCATTTTTTCATGTGGTTTTTGGCCAGCTATATGTTTTCTTTGGAGAAATGTCTATTTAGATCACCTGCTCATTTTTTTTTGATTGGGTTTATTTGTTTTTCTTGAAAGAAAGCTGCATAAAATGCTTGTATATTTTGAAGATTAATCCCTTGTCAGTCTCTTTGTATGCAAATATTTTTTTCTATTTTGTGGATTGCCTTTCTGTTTTGTTTATGGTTTCCTTTGCTGTGTAGAAGCTTTTACAGTTCATTAGGTCCCATTTGTTTATTTTTATTTTCACTACTCTAGGAGGTGGATCAAAGAAAATTGAATACAGGAAAGTTAAAGAGTGAAAGTCAAATCTGTTGAATTTTTAAAGTCTGGGGGAATGGAAGTCTTGCTGGAATTGTTTGGACAATGTAATTGATTGTACTTTATTTAGGGAGTGGAGGAATCAGAGAAGCCAGAGAGGAGGCTGATATATAATGCCGAAGAGCTGGTGTCCAATGAAGGAAAGTGTGTCCTAGCATGGGACCTGAGAAACACAAATTTTGTTGGGCCATTAATAGATGCTATCAAGAAAGAAAAGAGGGAAGGAGGGAAGGAGGGAATGAAGAGAGGGAGAGAAGAGGGAGGAAAGAAGAAAGGCAAGAAGGAAGGAATGAAGAAAAGGAGGAAGGAAAAGAAAGAGAGAAAATAATTGGTTATAATCGCTCACCTGTGTCCAACTCTTTGTGACCCCATGAACTATACAGTCCATGGAATTCTCCAGGCCAGAATACTGTAGTGGGTAGCCATTCCCTTCTCCAAGGAATCTTCCCAATGGAGAAATCTAACCGGGGTCTCCTGCATTGCAGGCAGGTGAATTCTTCATCAAAGGAGCTTTCAGGGAAGCCTTGGTTATAATTAATTAATTACAAATAAATAATTAAGAAAGAGATCAATCTATGATTAAATATTCCTGAAAAATATCGTGTCAAACCAAGGGAGTCCACTTGATTGTAGAACTTCTTGGATCCTCTCATAAGAATATTCAGTGCATGGCAATTCTTAAAGTTCACAGACTGCAGTCCAGTGGGCCATTCCATGTGCTTGATGAAAGAATGATGAGGCTCAGAGAATACACTGAGCTAGTCAGAGGGAAGCCTAAGAGGGAAGTAGCAGGGGACCGTGCAGTGGATCACCATTGTCAGAATGATACGAGGAAAATGTCTCTTGTATCCTTTATTTTAAATAAATCAGAGGTATGAAGATAATTTGGGGATATAAAATGAGTCTGTGGCTTTTGAAGATAGCTGAAAATGTGTTCAAATAAGAGACTGGGAGTCCTGGATGATGTAGCTGAAGATGAGACGGCTAGTGTTAGCATGATAAACAACTAATGTTTACAGCTAGGTGCATATCCAGTTTTATTAGCTATCAGTTGTCGCTTTTTAAAACAAATGACAAAGATTTATTTAGGACCAGGCAAAGTTATCAGATGTGCAGCTTGAGTTAAGTGCTGCCATGTTAGACTTCAGAGCCAGGTTCTATTTTGGTAAGATAAATTTGGCAGCTGCCTAGCTTGTATGTCAAAACGTGCTTCATGTATATAAGAAACTTGAGCTCTGTTGAAATTGGTCAAAAAGTATGCCTTAAAAAAAAAAACACTGTAATATTGCATACATGTTAAGAAAACTGCTTTATTTAGGATCTATGTAGAATTTGGATTTAGGTCTGAATATATTGTTTTAATAGTTTTCAAAACATTAGTAGATCTCAATATGTGACAATCTTGGTTTTTATTACTGGCTTCTTCTCCGTGGGTTTTAAGGTATCCTCCCTTGATCCCAGATGCAATTCCTTAAGACACTACTTTGATAATTTTACTTTGAAGTTGTCATTCTGATTTCTGTTAATTAAATCCAAACTCCTTAGCATGGTATTATTTTCCATAATTTGGATTCTTTCTGATGTTCAGATATTATCTATCATGACTTCCCTCAACATCTCTTATGTTAAATGGGTTTATGTATGAGGTCATCTATTCATCTATATAGCCATTTGGGTAATAGAAATTAGTACTCTGGCTATTGTGAAGCTACAGGGAGAAGTGGGGATTTTGGCAAATAGGTGAGTGTCTAACTACTTCTATTGAAGTTCAGCCAATTGTGTACATGGAGAAATATCTGCTGACTATTGCTGGATCTTTCCATTTCAAACAAAAACTAGTAATTTGGACTGTATGTCAAATTTACCAGTTGTTAAGTGTTGCCAACTGATTCAAAAATAACATGTTGGATAATAAGGAAAACACATCTGTGGGCTGACCCTGCTCTATGAGCTGCCATTTTGAGACTTCTTTTTCTTAGAGTTCATGTGGACTCCTGAATATGATTTCTGTTACTCCAGCCATGTACCTTTATTCACACTCGTTTTTAATACTCAGTTGCTATCTCTTCCTATCAGAAATGTTCCTGATAGTTCAGCATTCCATGCAGAAGCCACCATGGACTCTTCCTTGCTCTGTCATCTTCCTCTGAGTACCTGTAGCACTTGTCTGTGCCTGTTCTTTGATTCTTACAAAATCCTATGTCTTATCCTTATTCATGGATATGTCTTATATTTGATCTTTATCTGTAAATTTTTATATTCATGACTGTATATTGTAGACTGTACATTTTAGCCATAATGGCACTATCTTTCATGGGATCTTCTATGTAACTTTTATTCAAAGTTCAGTGGTTAATAATGTTGAAACTCAAAGCATTTGGTTAAAATTTTTCTTGTACATATGTAAGAATAAAGTTATATATATATATTTATTTTAATTCAGTAATGTTTTATTTCACTAATGGTATTTGATTTCATTAATGTTTTACTTCATTAATCATAGGAATGGCCTTATATTACTTTTATTCAGTTTAGTTCAGTTCATTTGCTCAGTTGTGTCTGACTCTTTGTGACCCCATGAACTGCAGCATACCAGGCCTCCCTGTCCATCACCAACTCCCAGAGCCTACCCAAACTCATGTCCATTGAGTCAGTGATGCCATCCAACCATCTCATCCTCTGTTGTCCCCTTTTCCTCCTGGCCTCAATCTTTCCTAAGGCTTATTGGGTAGAGGAAATTTTATTCTCTGTTTTTTATTTTCTAACTGACATTACATTCGCAAATTGCTTATAGAAAATGAAAATTTTAAAGTATTCTCACAGCAATTATTCAAAAGGTCTCCCATTTAATCCTAGGTTATGAGTATGAACAGACAGACAAATAACAAAACAAGAAGCTCTAAGATTGTCAAAACAACAGGTCATTTTACTGTTTAGTAAAAATCGTTGTCAGGAAGCAACAGTTAGAACTGGACGTGGAACAACAGACTGGTTCCAAATCGGTAAAGGAGTACATCAAGGCTGTATATTGTCACCCTGCCTATTTAACTTATATGCAGAGTACATCATGAAAAATGCTGGGCTGGAGGAAGCACAAGCTGGTATCATGATTGCCGGGAGAAATATCAATAACCTCAGATATGCAGATGACACCACCTTTATGGCAGAAAGTGAAAAAGAACAAAAAAGCCTCTTGATGAAAGTGAAAGAAGAGAGTGAAAATGTTGGCTTAAAGATCAAAATTCAGACAACTAAGATCATGGCATATGGTCCCATCACTTCATGGCAAATAGATGGGGAAACAGTGGAAACAGTGGCTGACTAGTTTTTTTTTTGGGCTCCAAAATCACTGCAGCTGGTGACTGCAGCCATGAAATTAAAAGATGCTTACTCCTTGGAAGGAAATTTATGACCAACCTGGACAGCATATGAAAAAGCAGAGACATCACTTTGCCAACAAAAGCCTATCTAGTCAAAGCCATGGTTCTTCCAGTAGTCTTGTATGGATGTGAGAGTTGGACTATAAAGAAAGCTGAGCGCCAAAGAATTGATGCTTTTAAACTGTGGTGTTGGAGAAGACTCTTGAGAGTCCCTTGAGCTGCAAGGAGATTCAACCAGTCAATCCTAAAGGAAATCAGTCCTGAATATTCATTGGAAGGAATGATGCTGAAGCTGAAATTCCAATACTTTGGCCACCTGATGTGAAGAACTGATTTCTTGGAAAAGACCTTGATGTTGGGGAAGATGGATGGCGGGAGGAGAAGGGGTTGACAGAGGATGAGATGGCTGGATGGCATCACTGACTCAATGGACATAAGCTTGAGTAAACTCCAGGAGTTAGTGATGGACAGGGAGGCCTGGCATGCTGCAGTCCATGGGGTCGCAAAGAGTTGGACACAACTGAGTAACTGAACTAAACTGAGAAAGCATTGTATGCAAGATAAGCATATACATATATTTATATCTTCCATAATATAAAGGGCTTATATATATATATATATACCTACCTTTAAAATTTAAAACATCTTTCTATTCTAAGGAATATTGTAACACATTCGTCTAAACCACATTATGAAAAGAGGAAAGACTCATCACATTTGTTGGAGATATTAGGACAGAGAAGTATGAGCTAGTCCGACTGATAATATTTCCTTTGTATTCTCTGTGATATCATGCATGAAGCAGTTTGCTGTGTGCTATAACAAGCTCCCATTTTTTCCTTTTTAATNTCGTCTAAACCACATTATGAAAAGAGGAAAGACTCATCACATTTGTTGGAGATATTAGGACAGAGAAGTATGAGCTAGTCCGACTGATAATATTTCCTTTGTATTCTCTGTGATATCATGCATGAAGCAGTTTGCTGTGTGCTATAACAAGCTCCCATTTTTTCCTTTTTAATCATGATTTGCTAATGTTTCCAGGGGACTCATCACACTTGTTAAAACAGAGGGGAAATCGTCTCAGATGAAAGTGTGGTGGGACTGGTGGGATTATGTCCTAAACCCTTAGATGTGAACTTCTAGAAAAAGTCATGACTTAGAAAGGGTAACTGCATGTTGAAGTCTATTGCCCAACAACACCATTATGCTCAAATTTTTGAGCACAAAAATGGAGTTGGGTCCAATAATCTTGTGATATTTTTCGTGTCTGGGAAAAATGCCATCACTCTTCATGCTTCAGTGCAGCAAATTTCAAGATAAAAGAAAATGAAACTTCTCCTTTATTCAAGAGCATTTATTGAACGTTACTGAATTCTGGTCATTGTTGGCTCTAGGAATAAAATACAAATTAAATGAAAAACTTCCTCCTTTTGCATTCTTGGAGAATGAAACAAATTTCTTAACGATTATAATACAAGATGATGATTTTTATAAGTGAGTCAGATAAAGAGAGGAAATAAATCCACACTTCCTTTGGGAGACTTCTCTGGTGGCTCAGATGGTAAAGCATCTGGCTACAAAGTGGGAGACCCAGGTTTAAACCCTGGGTCAGGAAGATCTCCTGGAAAAGGAAATGGGTAACCCACTCCATTATTCTTGCCTGGAAAATCCCATGGATAGAGGAGCTTGTTAGGCTACAGTCCATGAAATCACAAAGAGTTGGACACGACTAAGCAACTTCACCTTCTTGTTTACCTTTGGGAAGCCAGAGGAAAAAACAGGAGCTAGGATTTGAAAATTACATAGACTATGGAGAACAGTATCAGTTCAGTTGAGTTAAGTCGCTCAGTCATGTTCGACTCTTTGCAACCCCATGAATCGCAGCACGCCAGGCCTGCCTGTCCATCACCAACTCCCGGAGTTCACTCAGACTGACGTTCATCGAGTCATTGATGCCATCCAGCCATCTCATCCTCTGTCGTCCCCTTATCCTCCTGCCCCCAGTCCCTCCCAGCATCGGAGTCTNTCACGCCTTTGCGTATGCCAAGCCTCCTTCCTCATGACCTTTGCCACGGGCAGAGTTCCTCATGCCAGCCCCTGGCACACTCCAGTACTCTTGCCTGGTAAATCCCAGGGATGGCAGAGCCTGGTGGGCTGCTGTCTATGGAGTCACACAGAGTTGGACACAACTGAAGCGATTTAGCAGCAGCAGTAGCAGCAGCTACTTTAGACCATTGATTTAACACTATGCCGGGTAATAAAGGAGGAAGATTCAATGTGACATGGTGAAGCATATCTTACTAGGTGTCACAGAATGATCTGAAGTTAAATCAGGTGCGAATCCAGGATATCTGGTTCTGGGAGCTACTCTTTAACCTCTGATGTTCTGCCTTTCCAGACAGGTCTTCTATTCCATTGCATCCTTAGCCAATATAGTAGACTGTGCATTTTAGTGATATATCACTGAATTTCCAAGGAATTAAGATCTTTCAAAGTTCAAAGTCTTAAGAGATGTGATGATTAAAAGTCATGTGTTAAGAGAGAAAGCTGTCTTTTCAGTTCTCTTCAAAAGTAACACTTTAAATGAGAGAATGTTCAGGCCAGTGCTCATCAAAAAAAAAGAAGATACAATCTGTTTGTAGGACATATGTTTAACTAACCTTAAAAATGACTTCCCTTGTAGCTCAGTTGGTAAAGAATCTGCTTGCAATGCAGATCTGGGTTCGAATCCTGGATTGGGAAGATTCCCTGGAGAAGGGAATGGCAACCCACTCCAGTATTCTTGCCTGGAGAATCCCATGGACAGAGAAGCCTGGCAGGCTACAGTCCATGGGGTTTCAAGAGTCAGATGTGACTTAGTGACTAAATCAGCACCAACCACAGCTTTAAAAATGCATTCCAGTATACAGTAGCTGCACACAAGTACTGTTTGATTCCACTTATATGAGGTACCTAGAATAGTCAAATTCATTAATTCAGAAAGTAGATTGGTAGATGCAAGGGACTGGGGATGGACTGGGGTGGCAGGGGTGAGGAGAGGGAATGGGGAGTTAGTGTTTAAGCAGGACAGAGTTTCAGTGTGAAAATGATAAGTGAAAGATTTGGGAGATGGATGATGGTGAGAGTTGCACAATGTTGTGAATGCACTAAGTGCCCCTTTACAGTTAAACATGATGAAAATAAAATGCTTTATGTTCCAAGACTTTTGCCACAACAGAAAACATTTAAAAAAAAAGAAAGAAAGAAAGAAAGAAAAGAAAAGAAAACGGAAACTGGGGAAGAGAGAGCCATCTTTGTTTTCTGGCCAAAGGCTATAAGAATGTGACCTCAGGGCTGTCAGTGGCCTTGTCCCCACCAAGTGGAGATGTGTGAGAGCAGGGACCCAGCCTGTAGACAGATGGAGATTGGAGGTTTGGAGAGAAAAGGCACTGACTGTGTTCCAGATCTGATTCTTTGTCATGCTTTAGTTGAGAGGACTGTTTACTTTTCTGATATCTGACTATGTCAAGCCATGAAATCCTCCCTTTTTTTACTAAAGTACTTAGGGAGTTGAATTTTTTGTAACACCAGTTCAATATATGAAAGCATGCGTTTCTCATTCTTAAAATAGTTCAGTTCTTAAAATGTAGATTTGCATTGTTTAAATTGGTATAATATTATGGTGCTGGGCTGTGATTTGTCACTCAGTCGTGTCCAACTCTTTGTGACCCCATTGACTGTAGTCTACTGGGCTCCTCTGTCCATAGGATTCTCCAGGAAATAATATTGGAGTGGGTTGCCATCCCTTCCTCCAAGGGATCTTCCCAACTCAGGGATTGAACCCAGCTCTTCCTCACTGCAGGCAGATTTTTTCTTACCATCTGAGCCACCAGGGAAGCCCATAATACTACTTTACTGTTGCTCAGTCATTCAGTCATGTCAGACTCTTTGCCACCTCATGGTCTGTATCATGCCAGGCTTCCCTATTATCCTTCACTGTCTCCCAGAGCTTGCTTAATCTCATATCTATGATTCATCTTCTTTCTTTGATGGCATATGAATAAATATTTTTATATTTATGTTATGCTTATAGTATGTTATTATATAGTATGTTTTGTGTGTTTAGCCATTCAACACACAATGTTTCTTTCCTTGGTTCATAACAAGTGACAACATAAAACAAGAATAATGAATATATGATTCAGAAACAGAGTAAGGGGATAGCTTCTAAAAATGGTGCTATGAACCCTCTTTAAATACCGAGTCTCTTTGGTAGACAAATTAGAGTTTATGGTGCTGGGACATTTTAGGGGACTCTTGTTTAGGTGTGACATTAAAAATAGGTAATGAATACAGTGCATGACACTGGCCAATCAGAATGTATACTGGCCTTCAACAATGGCCGTATGGTCATACTAGTGTGGTGGGTACTTGCCAACTACAGGCTGGTCCTCATTTCAGGTTCTAATCCTGGAGCATTATCTTGCTCCCCTGACCATCTCTGTCTTTTCCATTACTCTGAAAACAGCTCCCTCTCCCCAGACACATACTTTATTGACTTAAGCAGGAATTCCGGGTTTTCATTGAAAGCAGAATTGGGCCCATGGGCTTAGCAAACACATGTTTTTTCTATTATAGTGAAGTCGGCTTGTTTTAAAATTTAAACAAGGGCTCTGTTTTGTATGACTATTCTTTGACGATTTTCTGGCATTTTAATAACCTTTATTTATGGAATTCTTTTCATATTACAACTTCTTCTGTGTCTTTCAAGAAAACATACGTTGCTATGGTTCAAAAGGAAACCCATTTGACCCCAGGGACACTTTTTCCCACAGGGAGTTCAAAGTGCCCTGACCTTTATGCTTTAAGTCTGAAGGTGTTGCTGTGTTGAGTTTAGGCTCTGGACTTGATCTGCTCACTAGCTGGGAGACTCAGGCATGGATTGTCAAAGGCAGGAGTGACTTGGATGTCTTAACTGTGACCCAGGAACCAAGCAGTCTCCACAGTGAGGACAATTTTAGAGTCATATAGTGACTAACAGATTCTGTGTAGTCCTGCAGCTGTTACATCCACATGTAGTCACAGTCTTTCCTCATGAATCCCATTCCAATCTTAACTGTTAATCATTATAGAGAATTTTATCCTATGCATAACTTTGGAAAAGTTGAAGCATAGCCAGGATTTTAAGGAAAAGTCTTAAAGTGTAGGGAGACTCCTTTTGGAGAGGGAAAAAGGCACCTCATGGGCATTGGGAAATATGGGGAAAAAATGTCTAGAAACAGGGAATTGAGAGAGATGCTATTTGCAGGAAGAGAACAAAATATGTGGATCAGCAATAGTGGGAAGTAAATAAAGGGATATCTTTTGATGAGGACATATTTGTTATATTTACAGGAAAACTATCATGAATTTTTCACTTCCATGTCAATGAATCTCTCCAAAGTTGAGACTTGGGCTATTCAGGCTGATGGAGAAAAAGACCAAGTTATCAAAGACTTTGATGGAAAATCAGCAATTCACTAATACCATTTCTTAGACTTCTATTAGGGGAGGAAGAACATGAAAGTTCTCTGACTATATGAAGATCTAGCAGAGTTCCAATTTGTTGATTTTTTTTTTTTTGCTATAATCTAGCAAAAAGAACTTAATCCAATCGATAAACCACTTTGATAAAAAATAAATTCATGTCTTCCCATAAGCCCAACACCAGAGGAAAATTACTGTTAAAAAGACAGCAAAACAAGTCTTTCATTCAGACAAATTCTGATGCAGTTAGTCAACAAAACACATGGTCAATCAGGTCAGCAGTAATGAAGTTACATCCTTCACTAATGTGCTGCAACAAACGCTCATTTTCTCTACATATGTTTGTATTTTCAAATGGCTCCAATGATAAAAATAATTTGCTTTTCTTCTTCCTTTATAAGAGACAGGAACATTTATAGAAATAAGGAAGTGTGACTTGTGGATGGAAAAGTACACATTTCTCTCCTGTGAGGCTGGACTTACTGGATACCCTGTAAAATTTATAGCTACTGTTATTGAGAAACTAGAGACTGAGTTTAGAGGAGGGAAGAAGAGAGGTTGAAAAAATATAAAATTAACGCATTTTATGATGCAGGCAGTTTGTACTTCCATGCTCACATACCAGTAGGATACTATTTTAGACTGGGCTTTAGACCAGGGATCAACAAACTCTGGCCTATGGGCCTAATCCAGTCTATCATCTGTTTTTGTTAGTAACATTTTACCAGAGAAAGCCATGCTCATTGGTTTATATATTGTCTGTCTGGGGAGCATTCCCACTATAATGGCAAAACTGAGTAATTGCTGCAGAAATCATATGGCTTGCAAGTCTAAAATGTCTACTATCTATCCATTTATAGAAAAAGTTTGCCAACACTTGCTTTAGACAGTGGCTAAAGCAACACATAGAGGCATTCCTAGAGACCTACAGGCATAGTGTAGACTATAATGAGTAGTTCTCATGCTTTTTAGGAAATATTAAAATGAAGCCGAACTTCAAGGGTAGGTTTGAAGGCAAAAAGAAGAAAAACTCATGTGTCTTAATGGGGCAAGTGGAAGGGGCTGTAGCCTTCAGGGTCATTATGATTCTCCCACTGAGTGCACACCCACCTTGGATCTGTTTTCCAACCAGTTGGCAGCTCTTACATTCATCCCTGTCATGTGAAACTTTAGCCACCTGGTGTCAGGAGCTGTGAGGGCCCCCCAAAGTGAGGGGCTCAGGCTGATTAGCTCAATTTGTTATACTCCAGGATCTGGTTGTGAGAAGTTGCAAAACTGAGACCTTGTGAACAATAGGCACTTATTCAACAGGGCGCTATGTGATAAAATTCCCATCACGTGATGCACACAAAAGACATAAAATGTGTAACTTGAGAAAGAAAGTCACCCGCTGGCGTCATAAGCCAAGAATTCCCAAGGACAGTGGGAATTTGAGGTCGGCTCTGAGGAACGGGTAAAACACTGATAAATGGAGAAGGACAAGGAAGGCTTCCCTGTGGAATGAGTGGAGGTTTTCTCTTTGCCTCGAACAGAGTGACAGCTGGCTGACTTCCTGCAGAGGATGGTCTTTGTATGCAGGAATGGAAGACACAGTCCAGGCTTTAGGCTCTAGGATTAAACTCCCTCAGACCTTAGAGATAGGGCATCTCTCAGCACAATGCTCGCTATTGTTTATTCAGGAATTTTTATTTGTCTTATCAAATTTCTCCCCGGGTGCTATCACAATGGAAAGCCACAGGAAATATTTTGCAATTTACACATTGAGAAAGAAAGACATGCTTATACATCAATCCATTTAAATAGAATTCACATGGAATGGATTAAGGAGAAACAGCAATAAACTTACTTTCAAAGTAGGAAATTGAGGTGTGAGAACAATTTCCCAGAGTGACAATAAATGCCAGATTAGTGACTGAATTCCAGCCTATTAACTTTGAGTGTGCAGGGCTGATGTGTAGTCAATACTCATGAAGAAGATTTTTTTAAGATATATTTTAAAAACTTACTTTTTGGTTGGTAAAATGTCACTGCCTTGAGTTCCAAAAGACAGGTGATCATAATTTCTGCTTTGCCTCGACAGTCCTGATTTACACTTGTTATATAGTGTAATTAATACAATGCCCTCTGTCACTCCTAAAACTGTTCCAGTTTGAGTGATAAATTATATGGTCACTCTATCAGGGATCCTCCACTGTTCCCTCCCTAGAACCCCTTGGACCTCCCTATAAACCAGCAACTCTGGGCTAAAGGCCATGCAATCCTTGCTTAGTCACTTAATATATACTTTGACTTTTATCCTTGCAGGTTTGGCCTTTTCCAGATTTTCAAACCCAGTAGATGGTTGAGGGGCTTCCCTGGTGGCTCAGATGGTAAAGAATCTGCCTGCAATACAGGAGACCTGGGTTGGAAAATCACTCCAGTATTCTTGCTCAGAGAATCCCACGGACAGAGGAGCCTGGCAGGCTACGTCCATGGGGTTGCACAGAGTCAGACACAACTGAGCAATTAACATTTTCACATTCAGATGGTTGAGAGAGATTCTCCCTCTGGTGTAGCATGTGACTGACTGTACCTGCCCAGCACAGAGGCGAAGACCCCAGTCCTCTTGTGGCCTGTGTGGCCCTGGATGATGGAGCCCAGCCTCCACACTGCTCTCAGTCCTTGCCCTTACTCTCTGTCTTCTTGCCATGTAGATCTCCTCTCAGCTTTGTAAGAGCTGCTCTTTCCTCTTCACTTTTATTCTGACCACAATACTCCTCCCCTCTCCATATCTAGCTGAGTTGCCTTTTAGGTCCCAAGTCCATGAAGACTTTTCTAGGCAAGCTTTTCTTGATGTACTGTGGTAGGAGAATTCAAAGATGGTCCCAGAGACACTTGTCCAAGGTATATATACAACTTTCCCCAGTTATTCAATGAAATATTAATCTAGGTACTAAAGTGAAGGCAGTTTGTAAATATAATTTAGGTCCCCAATTAAGTTGAGCTTAAGATGGGGAACTTAACCTTGGTGAGCCTAACCCAGTTCTGCTGCTGCTGCTGCTAAGTCACTTCAGTCGTGTCCGATTCTGTGCAACCCCATAGATGGCCACCCACCAGGCACCCCCATCCCTCTCCAGGCAAAAACACTGGAGTGCATTGCCATTTCCTTCTCCAATGCATGAATGTGAAAAGTGAAAGTGAAGTTGCTCAGTCATGTCTGACTCTTGGAGACCCCATGGACTGTAGCCTACCAGGCTCCTCTGTCCATGGGATTTTCCAAGCAAGAGTACTGGAGTGGGGTGCCATTGCCTTCTCCCAGTAAACCCTAAAAAGGCACTGTGCTCTTCTTGAAGAGAGTGCTTTGAATTGTGACAGATTCAGTGCAAAGATGGTTTTCTATTGCTGGCTTTGAAGAGGGAGAAGAGACTGTGACAAGGAATGTAGATAATCTCCAGAGGTTGAACACAGCCCCCAGGAGCAAAGAAAATGTGACCTCAGTCCTACAACTACAAGGAACTGATTTCTTCCAGCCATCTGGATGGAGCTTATTAGTGGGTTGTTCCGCAATCTCTAGACTAGAACTCAGTTTGGACAACACCTTGATTTCAGTTTCTGAGATCCTGGGCAGAGAATTCAGCTACATCATGCCTGAGTTCTGACCTACAGAAGTTGAGACATTAAGTGCTTATTGTTTTAAGCTGCTGTGTTTGTGAAGTTTGTTATCTAGCAAAAGAAAACTACTACATCCGAAATCTAGTTCACAATCCTTTCTTATCCACCCATAAGAGTATATTCCTTCCTTTCACTGGCCGCATTTGGTTTCTAATTATATATTAGGTTGTGTGGTAGGTTGAATAGTGTCTCCCAAAAATTCATATCCACTGAGAACCTCAGAATGTGACCTTATTTGGAATCAGGGCCTTTACAGATGTAATTAATTAAGGATCTTGAGATGAAATCATCATTTGGGATGGGCTCTAAATACAGTATCTGCTGTCCTTAAAAGAAAAGAGGGCACAGAGATACACAGAAAAAAAGATGCGAAGATAGGGACAGAGACTGGGTGAAATGTCTTACAAGCCAAGGAATGCCAGAAGTTGGAAAAAACAAAGAAGTGTTGTCTCCTAGAATCTTCAGAGGGAGCTTGGCCCTGACAACATCTTGATTTCAGACTTCTGTCCTCCAGAACTGTAAAAGAATACATTTCTGTTGTTTTAAGTCACTCAGTTTGTGATACTTTCTTATGGTAACACTCAGATCAGTTCAGTTCAGTTGCTCAGTCGTGTCCGACTCCTTGTGACCCCATGAATTGCAACACGCCAGGCCTCCCTGTCCATCACCAACTCCTGGAGTTCACTCAGACTCTCGTCCATCGAGTCTGTGATGCCATCCAGCCATCTCATCCTCTATCGTCCCCTTCTCCTCCTTCCCCAATCCCTCCCAGCATCAGAGTTTTTTCCAATGATTCAACTCTTTGCATGAGGTGGCCAAAATACTGGAGTTTCAGCTTTAGTATCATTCCTTCCAAAGAACACCCAGGACTGATCTCCTTTAGAATGGACTGGCTGGACCTCCTTGCAGTCCAAGGGACTCTCAAGAGTCTTCTCCAACACCACAGTTCAAAAGGATCAATTCTTCGGCACTCAGCCTTCTTCACAGTCCAACGCTCACATCCATACATGACCACTGGAAAAACCATAGCCTTGACTAGACAGACCTTTATTGGCAAAGTAATGTCTCTGCTTTTCAATAGGTTATCTAGGTTGGTCATAACTTTCCTTGCAAGGAGTAAGTGTCTTTTGATTTCATGGCTGCAGTCACCATCTGCAGTGATTTTGGAGCCCCCCAAAATAAAGTCTGACACTATTTCCACTGTTTCCCCATCTATTTCCCATGAAGTGATGGGACCAGATGCCATGATCTTGGTTTTCAGAATGTTGAGCTTTAAGCCAACTTTTTCACTTTCACTTTCATCAAGAGGCTTCCTCTTCACTTTCTGCCATAAGGGTGGTGTCATCTGCATATCTGAGGTTATTGATATTTCTGGTAACATTAAGAAACCATTATGAGGTCTATGATATTTTTAATTTTTGGATTTCCTGTCACACCCTTTGAGTTTCAGAACGTGTCTATTTTTGCCCAGCATGGTACCCTCAGTCCCTTTCCCAATGCCTGGCCTAGAGTAGATGCTCAATAATTGAATCATCATCTAATTAACCCTCTCTGCATCCATTTGGTGTGAGTGGAGCTCCAGGTGTGCATAGGAGAACCCAGCCAGATTAATTGAACCCAAAGAGTTTTCAAGGTTTTTTTTTTTTTATGCATTAGAGGGAAAATAGNCAGTCCCTTTCCCAATGCCTGGCCTAGAGTAGATGCTCAATAATTGAATCATCATCTAATTAACCCTCTCTGCATCCATTTGGTGTGAGTGGAGCTCCAGGTGTGCATAGGAGAACCCAGCCAGATTAATTGAACCCAAAGAGTTTTCAAGGTTTTTTTTTTTTTATGCATTAGAGGGAAAATAGCTTTTTAAAAAAGCCTTCTTGAGGTTGCTAAGAATATAGGATACAACTCTTGAAAGTTAAATTTTGACATAAAGGAATGAGCTCGGCTGAGAGTGGAGCCAGCATGAGATCAGAACCGAGGAGGGAGGAGAATGAGCCTGAGCCTTAGTGATGTCACCCGCATCCCAGATCTGACCCCAGTGCCGAGCTTTTCAGTTGAGCCTCCTTCCTTCTCCTTTCCTCCCAACCTTTCCCCTTCCTCTCCGCCTCTCTTGCCTCTTCCTCATTTGTCATTTTCCTTTTTACTTGTGGCTCGAGAAAGTGTGAATTGTAGTTTTTGTCACTTACAACCAAAAGAATTCTGAGTAAGTTGGAGAGAGAGAGAATTCCACTCCAGAATAGTGAGGACAGTAGAGAACCTGACTAGTCTCTGCAAGTGTGCGTTCTGCTGTGGTGCGCATAGTGATTTCTGTTTTCTGTCTCCATCTCAGTGGCCACATAGTGTATCTGGTATTGTATTCTTTACACCCTCTCCCCAACTCAGATTGATGGTGTTCAGTCCCTGGTGTCCTCTCTTATGGGCCCCTGAACTGTCTTCCTCTCTTCTTGTGCCTGCTTTGACAGTTTCTCTCACTCTCTCAAAAATTGCAAATGTTTCTCAAGGTTGCTCTGAGAAGTGGAAATCGTGCAGAGAGAGGTGTTATCTGTCAGTAGAGCAGCATTGTGAGATGGGCTTGCCAAGCTGGCGAGACCCCACAAACTGTTTCCCTTGGGGTGAGGGGCTTTGTGAAGGTCTCTTTTACTTTTGCTGGAAAGGAGTCAAGTGCATAAAGGCATGTGTGCCTGCTATTTGTGCAGACAGCACCTGCCTGAAGCAGCCTGGGTCACAGGGACTACCTCCTGAGAATCCAGCATTATCCATCACTTTTGCCTCAACTCTTGGCCTCCACTTTGAGCAATGTTATTTGCCAAGCTGAGGCCATGATCTGAGCCTGGCCAAGCTAAGAAAGGAAAAGATACAAGAGGGTTTCTCATGGCTTCCTCGTTTATCCCAGAGCCAAGGTATTGCAATGGATGTAATTTCTTGCTGCCCACCTCAGACACAATGGCTGAATGACTGTTAGAATGATTGGTGATGAAGTGGAGTGAAGCTATTTGAGAGCAATTTTGAACATTGCTTTTATGGACTTCAATATATTGTTTCAATGGACAGGTGGCCTTGCAAGTGCATTCTCATGTATGTGGGATGCTGTTCATCATACATCCACAGGAGTGAGTGTTTATCACTGTCGCGCCATCTTCATGGTTTTTATTATGATCAAGTCCTTTGTCTGAACTGATAGAACCATGTTGTTTGGAAACCCAATGACAGCAGCTGTTCTTTATTTATTTAAAAGAAAGCTGTACATTGCTATTAGCGAGTTGCTAAATCTTTTATGGGGAAATACTGCAATTATAAGCAGACGTCTCCCCAACATTCACTTATTGAGAATTTATAAACTTATATTTGGAAAAGGTATTCTGATAGAACTCCCAGGAAGAGCATGCAAGGTACTGTGAGAATCCATTAGAAGATTCAGAAGATATTTCAAAGAAAGCTTCTAGAGGAGGATAATTTGTGGAAAGGCAATGCACACTAAAAAGCACTCCCCTCCAAAAAAAAAAAAAAAATACAGTGAGAGCATTACAGGCAAGAGGAACACCAAAAATAAATTCAATCTTTCCAAACATTCCTTAACTTTATAAGAATTATTCATAGGAACACGAGATGCAACAGAAAACTCCTTGGTAAATTTTCTCCTCTAATAATATAAGAATTGGTATATTTTCAACAGAAGTTTGCTGTCACTTAATGGCTTTAAAGAAAAAATGCTGTCCTATGTAAAGAGCACATTGTTACTCTTCAGGTGTAACATTTGAAGGGTGTTATGTCCATCTCTGAAGATGTGGCCATGGAGCTGTGCTCACACAAAAGGAAGCTCATTGTTTTTCAATCCTTATAAGATATAGAGAAATCAGACCCGTTTTACCATCTACTAGCTCTGCAATCTCTGGACATTGTTTACTTCATCTGAATTCTTATTCCTCATCTGTAAGATGGAGCTAATAAAGGTCTCCATGGGTTCTTGCTAGGGTTAAATGAGAAATTACATTTAAATTGCTTATCACTCTTGCTAGAAAAAGAATGAAAATGAACCACTTAATCCTTAAATAAAATGAAATAGTAATGGAAAATAACCATAAGGAAAGCATGGGAAATGGTATAAGGCAGATAAAAGCAAAAAACTAAGAATTAAACAGAAAAGAAGTTGAACTGATACACTCAAGACATTTTTATATTGGAAAAAAAATAATTTTTAAGATTAGCAAAACCTAGAGAAAATACAAAACTGGGTATTATATTAAATGCTTTAAAACACTCCTGCATTTTGATCCAAGATTCCCACTTCCAGAAAATTCTCATGAGGAAATAATTACAGAAGTGCATGTGCTGATGTGCCGATGTGCTGATGTGCTTAGTCGTGGCTGACTCTTTGCGACCCCATGGACTGTAGCCCGCCAGGTTCTTCTGTCAGTGGAATTTTCCAGGCAAGGATAATGGAGTGGGTTGCCATTGGAGCCAAGCAATTGAAATCAAAATCAAAAAAGACGCATAACAAAGTGTAAAACCAAGTCAAAAAACTATACCCTTAGATACTAATTTGATATTTTTTTAATTCATAGGAATTTATAGTCTGAGGGGATCGGGGTGTGTGATACCCAGACACACTGGAGTCAAATAGTTTGATTTTCTGCTGTGTATTTTAAAAACACTCATTTTGTGCAATGAGCATCTATTGCTTTGGTATCAGAAAAAATATAAATATTAGATGTTACCATTTTTTCAAGGTATGCCTTAACACAGGAATAACAGAAAATGTCTCTTTTTCCCTCCTTCCCTGCCTGCCTTTCTCTCCTCTTCCCTCTACAAGATACTTTATTAAACTGGGAAAAGGCCAAAGATTCTTATACAAACAAGACTTGGTATGAAGAAATGTTTATGGACAAAACTAGTGCTTTTCAAAGCTCATCAAGTGCCTATGGGAGAGGGCAATGAAAATATCCATCGTTTTTACCCAAAGCTCTTCTCTTATTCACTTCCTCCCTTTGCATACCCTTACCAGGTGAGATATCCCACTGCAGTGAAGGTTCTTATATCACTTTGATAATGTTCTTTCCTTCCTGGCAAGGTAGAGTCAAATTATATTCATATGTATTTGAATACAGCTTATATGCATAACTGGTTATTTTTTAAAACCCATCTGCATATTCTAGTTCCCTTCTCAATTAGGAAATTTAAGTGGAACATTATATACATTCAGCAATTTGTACTTTGTTTTCTGAAGCCACCAAAAAAGACCCAGTTTCTAAAAAGTTTCATAAACTTTGTACAGGGGTTTCATTCTTTACAGGTACTTATTTTTTAAATTGGCTTGCACTTCACACTTAGAAGTTTTTGATTTCCTACCAATTTTGTATCACCTATGCTTTATAAGGAACCTTCCCAGGTGGCCCTGGGGGTAAAGAATCTACCCACAATGCAGGAGATGCAGGAGACATGGTTTCTATCCCTTCGGTGGGGAAGATCCCCTGGAGAAGGAAATGGCAGTCCACTCCAGTATTCTTGCCTGGAGAATCCCATGGACAGAGGAGCCTGGTGGGCTACAGTCCACAGGGCCGCAAAGAGTTGGACTGAGTGACTAAGCACACTCATGATGGTTTATAAGAGCCACAGACATGGGGCATGGGTAGAGTTCTTTGGGTTGTCTCAAGGAAAACACTTGATCTTCCTGGACAGCCACATTCTCTTCTGTAAAAGGAGAAGTTTATTTGCGTAAATTCTCTCTTGGTTGTTCTGGAAGGATTAAATAGCCAGTGTCTGGAAGCAACATGAGAGATTCTGAAAATAAGGCTGTGGGAGCCTGTGATTTTCTCTCTCAGAAGGATTTATTGCTTCAGTATTGGGGCTTGCGTGTGTTGTGCGTAGACAGCTGGGAGTGACGTTCCTAGTTCAAGAAAGGAATTTATTTCTTTAACAAACACATATGGAGTCGTTAATATGTGCCAAGCACCATTCTGAGCTCTACAAATTTTAATTCACTTAATCCTTGAGCTAACCCTATGAAATTGGCACTGTTATTATTTTCATTTAATGGGGTGAGGAAACAGTGATGAAGTAATTTGCCGCAAATCTTGCATTTACTAAATGGTAGAGTCAGTACATAAACTCAAGCTACCTGTCTATAGATTTCATGTTTATATGATGCTATGCTGCTTTGAAAGAATTTTTAATTCTGTGAAACTCCCATTTTATGTCGAGCTTTTTGGTTGTTTGTTTTAAATATAATCTTTCTAATGTTGCCCACTTCTTGACTGATAGCCAATATTTATCCCAAATGAAAAGTGAATCCTGAACTTAATCTTGCAAGGGTGAGTCTTCTTAAATGCCTTCAGAGTTAATGGAATCCTTCACATCTTATGGACTTGAATGTATTTGAACACACAGTTTGAGAATCTCCAAAGAAGAGAGAGAAGGTCCTCTCTTTCATGGTCCTCATGGAGGAACAATCTCAGCATGAATCTATCCCTCACAAGGCTCAGGAAATCTCTAAGGAGATAAGTTGTTTTGAGGCTTTTAAATCTATGAACCCAGCAGATTTCCCACTGCACTGGTGAACAAGATTCACTTGACTAGCTCCACCTAAATGTAACAGCATCATTTTGGCCCTCAGTGAAATTAACTTGGCTGTACATGACATTCAGCGTTTGATCAAAATTAATGTATTGCAGCTGCAGTTCCAGATAACATTCGCTAATTTTCAAAATGAGTCTGTTTTACCTAACATGAAGCATGGGCTGATCACAATTTTTTTTTCTTTTGCTGCAAACAAGCACTGTGTGTCAAAATACCTGCTTTTTAATCTAATGAAAGAAAAGTCCTGAAATGTTTGTCACTATCAAGCCATCTCATTTCTTTCTAAGTGCATATGTAAAATTAAATGCCATCAACCTCAAAATTGACTGTGAGGATCAGAAAAGCAATCTCCTTGAAATCACTGCTCTCTCTAAGAAATGTAATAAAACCATGAACATCATCTCCAGCATCTGTAAATGACTTTGTGGGATATTCTTAGAGTCGTGGCAACACTTTACAGCTGGAGCTGTTCCTTTTTTAACTCCTTTTTATTATTTATTTACTTACTTTGGGTTGTGCTGAGTGTTTGTTGCTGCACAGGCTTTCTTCTAGCTGCAGTAAGCGGAGGCTACTCATTGCAGTGTTGGGCTTCTCATTGTGGTGACTTCTTTTATTGCTGAGCGTGGCCTCTAGACGATGGACTTGGTAGTTGGGGCACATGGGTTTAGTTGCCCCGAGGCATGTTGAATCTTCCTAGTCCGGGGATTGAACCGTGTCCCCTGAGTTGGCAGGTGAATTCCTTCCCACTGGACCACCAGGGAAGGTCAGAATTCTTCTTTAATCTACTTTTTCCTCACAACTTATCACTCCTCACTCAGTAAGTCACTTTGCAATCCATTTAAGGGGCAGACAAGTATTATTAACTTGATAGTCCAAAAAAAAAAAAAAAAAAAACACTAAATTTGAAAAGTGGTTGGTGGTAAGAGTTAAGGCAAAATAATATTGATAAAAATAGTTAAATGCCAAACATAGAAGAAACAATAGAACAAAGAGACGTTTAAAAACTCCTACAGACAATGGACAATACTTCCTATTTTTATTTTAAAATACTTAAATAAGAGTAGAATGCCTCTAACCAAATTCCTGTTTCCTTTATTTTTTTTTTTTGATAGAACAGCTGGTTTGTATAAGTGCTTATGAGGTCAAACCAAGAAATTTCAGATAAATGCCACCAGACCGGTATATTCTTCTGCTGTCGTAATACCCTTATTTAGGCACTGTCTATTCAGATTAGATTTAAAGGGATTTTAGAAAGGCACTTCCTTTTATACTAGCTTTCTGGAAACTGGAGAATCTCCAACATGTTAGCATTATGTGGAAGCTGTGAAATCTAGCCTGAGGGCAACACTGTACTTCTCTTCTCTGGCTATCAGCCCTGCTTCCTTTTTGCTTCTCCATCTCATATTTGTTCAACACCTCTTTAAACAATTAATTTCTGGTCTTAATGCTTCCATGCAAAGTACTTAAAATAATTCCATTTTTCTGAATGGATGAGGAGCTTAATTTCAGCAAATTCATAGAACATAAAGGGATACTTCTTTAATTTCAATGCTATCACTCGAGAAACTGTTCTTCCACTGGTATTTTTAGAAGGGCTTCTAGAGGTGTGCTAAAAGCAATTTAAAAGCTGTTATTAAGCCATAATTAATCCATTTTGTTTGTTCATTAATTATTTATTGACATGCCCCCAGTGCATTTATTACATACATGTAAAATTTATCACTAACTTTTATACAATATGTTTTTATTATTATTTCTTACTTAGTGAAAGTGTTAGTTGTTCAGTCCTGTCCGACTCTTTGTGATCCCATGGACCATAGCTAGCTAGGCTCTTCTGTCCCTGGAATTCCTCAGGCAAGAATACTAGAGTGGGTAGCCATTCCCTTCTCCAGAGGATCATCTTGACTCAGAGACTGAACCTGGGTCTCCTGCATAGCAAGCAGATTCTAACCAAGTTACAAAACAAGAATTTAATTGAAAGCAGACTAAATATTAGTTTTAATTAAAGCCCTTTGCTAACAAGGATTAAAGCAACTCTGATCACTGTACGCAAAGCAATAAGGCATTATAAATTTTGGAATTGTCAAAGGAGCTTGAAGCAGCTGGAAATTTACCAAATATCTGTAAACTTTTAAAGCTTATGTCATCGAAGAAAATAAACTTCAAATTTCAAAATGGTCTTTGTGCTTTACTAACAGTACTAAATACAGTGTTTCTAGATGCAGAACATGTTACTTTTAACTTCTGTAAGGCTCATAGAAATCTCAGTAAAAAAAAAGGAAACTGGCTGATAGTCAATTTGGAGAATAAGAGGAGAAGCCTCAGGAGTTTTAGAGGCCAGTGGTCTGCCGTGTGAAGCCTACCCGAGTCAGAATCCTGGCCCTGCCATCAACCCTGGCGAGTTGTTGAGTGCAGACTTCTCCCGTCTGAGGGTGACGACCATGACTATAATAATAGAAATGAACTCATATGGTTACGGTGAGGATCACATATAAAGTCCTTAGAATAGTGTCTGGGCGGTAGTAAACATTCAATAAGTGTTATTGTTAATTATTATTATGGCTGGTATGGCCACAGGCTGCATGCAATGTGGACAGTAGTAAGTAATGCTTCCCTGATCAGTTCAGTTCAGTTTCAGTCGTGACCCCAGGAATCGCAGCTCGCCAGGCCTCCCTGTCCATCACCAACTCCCGGAGTTCACTCAGACTCATGCCCATCGAGTCAGTGATGCCATCGAGCCATCTCATCCTCTGTCGTCCCCTTCTCCTCCTGCCCCCAATCCCTCCCAGGATCAGAGTCTTTTCCAGTGAGTCAACTCTTCGCATGAGGTGGCCAGAGTATTGGAGTTTCAGCTCCAGCCTCACTCTCTCCAAAGAAATCCTAGGGCTGGTCTCCTTCAGAATGGACTGGGTGGATCTCCTTGCAGTCAGTAGACTCACCTCAATCTTTCTTCCTTCCTTGCTTTTTTTCTTCTTCCATCCTGCCTTCCTTTCCTTCCCCCCCTTTTTTTCTCCCTTGCTTCTTTTTCCTTCCTGTCTCCCTTCCAGCCTTCTCTCCCACCCTCTCTCTTCCTCCTTCTCTCCTTGAGTGTGATTCTGCCTTTGTTGTTTGCTTTCATCTCTCTCTCTCTCTCTCTATTATTCTGCCCTCCTCATTTTTTTTTCAATCTCGATTTTTTCCAAACCTTCTTCCTATTCTCATCAACTTCATTAGTGTCTTTCTCCACTTTTTTTTAAATGCATTTTTATTTCCTATTTTTAATTAACCTACATTTTAATATCTCTACTTAAAAAAAAAGCAACGAAAGTTTTTTCCATCTTGAAAAGGAAGTGCTTGAAACTAACAGATTATTTTATACATGTCATTGCCTTGGTGGGATAATTTTATGTGGAGCAGTAACAAGCAAATCTATCTTCCATTCCACAATAGTAAAACATCAATGGATTTGTAACCCAGAAACCATACACCAGGGAAAGAATGAGAGAGAATTTGAAAGAGAGAGATAAATCAAGGTTATTAGCACCTGCAGGCTGAACGTCACTGAAACATGCAATCAGGAAGCTGGGCCACACAAGAATCTGGGGCCACACCTCCCAAGTAGCTCCAATCACTGAGCAGGGCTGGCCAAGTGGAGGTTGGATCGCAGCCTGGGCTAGGCATGTGGCAAGGGGAATCCCAGCCCTAGGAGGAAGAGAACCAGAGAACTTCCCCTGACTTTCCTTCTGGAATATTATGATGGTGGAATTCTGGCATCTTTTAGGTCAACATATTTGGAATGACACTTTTGTCTTTTCCTGCCTGTATCCCAGAACAACTAAGTAGACCTTAAAGATGATTCAGGAGAAGTTCATGTCCATTTTAGGCGCTCCTACTGTCACTTGTATCTGGGGGAAGAATGCACGTGTATTTACTTGTTTTGGAGTGGAACAGTATAATATGCGGGAAAAGATGCATGTGGTAGACAGGAAGCTTTTCATTAAGAAGTACTAAATGATAAAGCTGCTTTATGAAAAGTATAAGTTACTTTCTATACACTATTTTATTATATTTCAATATAGCTTTTAATGACACACAATCCACCCTAATATAAATGAAATGACATGGAAACAAAAATTCCCTTTTCGTTTTTCAGTGAAAAACCTCCTGCTTGGTACCTACTTCATTTAGGGATGCTACAAAATGATGCAAGGTCCCTCAGTGTCCCATGGTAAACTGAACAGAATGAAGTTGGAAGCCTAGGCAAGTATCGGAGCTTAAGTTCCTAGCAGGATAACTTTACATTATAACTGAATGTCTCTGCGTCTTCATATATTATGTTTATATCAGAACTCCTAATAGAAAGAGTGATTAAAGGAGATGACTGCCAACCTGATGTCTTCAAGAACACCTGTTCTTGGATTACTGTCATGGATCTGACATTTATAACACTGCTCAGTGCGCACTTCCACCCATTCTACTAGTTTGCATTTATAGCGCATATTTAGCATCATAAAGATCATTTACATGCATCATGCTATTTTACATCCGTGAAGAACTTTAGCATTGGGAAAGCACATTCACCTACATTGTGGAATTTGAGCTCACAACAATCTTGGTATATTACACAAAGGGACCCAGAGAAGAACAATGATTATATGTCATCCCCAGGTCACATAGGTAAGAGAGAACTCAGACTTCTAATGAGACTTCATTTGAATAAAGGGCTTCTAATTCCTTTTCTCACAGAAACCACTAACACACACACACACACACATTTGCAGGTTTTTGCAAAGAGGGGACAGTGAACTGAATCTGAAGAGAACAGAAGTCATGACATAAAGTTTCTATATGCTTGGTGCAGCTCTTATGAAGTCAGGGTAAGCATGTTGCCCTTTTCCATATTAAGTTATTCCAGCTATATGAAATGCATCAAGATGACACCAGCAGGGCACTGACTTGATTTAGAACTCAGCCACACACCTGTTCTTCTAAATATAAACAAATTTGCAACCTGAGCCATTGGCAGCCGCTGGAGGGTAAGCAAATGAAAGCTGGGGCTGGTGCCTGCCTGCAGCCTGGCTCTGGACTTCCAAATGCACAAGGATGAAGAAAGCGTTATTCTAGGCAGAATATTTGTCATTGCAATCTGGAGGTCACAATGACCTTTTATCGCACCAGAGAGATTATCATTGTTAGCTTTATTATCCTTATTGTTATTTTTAAATGTGCTTAACTTGCTCTTGTGACTGAGCTTGTACCCAGCTTCTTGAATGCTCCAGGTCCTCTTGATCTTTATATGTGAAAGTTGCCAAAGCTGCCATGTTTGGAGAAAGCTTATCCAAAGGGAAATTGTCTGCTGCACTCCAGAACACTAAATTAAATCTATAATGTAGTTTCATTGTCCTGTGAAGGCAATATTGTTCCAGACTCTAAAACTTCTGACTATTCAAACTGTGTGACTACTCCTTGATGCTATGATGTTTCTTTCCATTCTTGCTCAGAGAGAAATAAAACATACTGGGGTCCTTGGGAATGTTTCACATTATCTTTGATTAGTGGTATACTACAAAAGTGATACAAATATAAGTAGCCCAGTGGCAGGCATTTTATGGTGCACATGAAGAAATATAGAACTAGGAGACCTGATTCATCTGAATGGCCAAAACTCTTAACGTGGTCCAGACTATGATCATTAGTAGGTTCTGAAAGTGTTATTTCTAGGTGCTGAGAGTTGGCCGAGAAGTCTCTTAATTCTCTTTCAAAGTGACTGCAATTGCAAAAGGTTTGCATGTTGAAATTTTTGAATATGTAGAAAAACACCAAAGCATGGTAAAACTATTGCCATCTTTTGATTTGCTTATATGATCCTTCACCTGCAACCTGGCAATTTGATGAATTCTACTAAAATATCTTCTAGTGTGAATAAATATGGCAAATTCTGGGGGCTAAATGCTTTAGCTAATTCCTTTAGATAAGGATTTAGTCCCAAGGATTCACCTTCACCTATGTATATGGTGAAATGTGACATTTTTAGATAGAGATGGAGATATGGACTAGAGGTAAAGAATCCAGCTGGCAATGCAAAGACATGAGTCATGGGTTCAATCCCTCTGTTGGTAAGATGCCCTGGAGGAGGGAGTGGGAACCCAAAACTCCAGTATTCTTGCCTGGAGAATCTCATGGAAAGAGGAGCCTGGCCAGCTACAGTCCTCAGGGTCTCAAAGAGTCAGACGGCACTGAAGTGACTTAGCATGTGCACACAGAGATGTCAAGACAGATATATAAATGTAGGTTGATCCAGCTGAGATTCAATAGCATTGTAGTTCAATTCTCCCTTTGAGAGAACCTGCTGCAAAGAGTCATTGGCAGACAGCCTCAGCTGCTGCCACTTAGCATCTACCTTACCATCATGTTGGCCATCCTCTCCCTTGTCTGTTCTCAACCAATGACTGGGCACAGCAGGGAAATTAGAGCTGGGACATTCCTGCTCCTTCCCATCCTCCACCAAGAAGATAAATCAAAACAATATTACAGTCCAGGGGAATGGCAGAACTTAATACCACCATTGAAGACCTTAAAGAGGGTATTCTTCATTACATCTTCATGTAATTCATTAGCCTGGTCCCAGCAGAAATTGGATGGTTTCTGAGGATGACCATCAGACTACAACAAACAATCAAGTAGCCCTGATCACAGCTGCTGTGCTGGATAGCAATGTGGTATCATTGTTCGAGTAAATTTATGGCCTCAAGTACATTGCATATGGCCCTTGATTTGGTTAGTGCATTCTTTTTTATTCTAGCTGGAAGAGGACAGAAACAGTTCACCTTCATGAGGACTACACAACAATAATTACAGTTTTTCCCATTGACTATGTTAACTTTCTTTTTCTTTCATGACAAAATCTACAGATGCAAATCCATCTATATCTCCTAAAGAACATTACATTTCTATCATATATCAATGGTGCCATACTGGTGTGTCAAGCTGAGCAAGAAGTGCTTAGTGTGCTAGAGATCTTGGTGAGATACAAGCGATCTAGAAGGAGGGAGGTAAATTCAGTGATATATCAAGGACTCATCTCTTTGGTAAACATCTAGGAATCCAGCTGTCAGGAGATTTCCAGCATATATCCTCCAAATTATAAATTAGTTGGCTATGCTACATCTTGTGCTCCTTTCTACTAAGAAGGCAGGGAGTACACTTCCTTGTAAACTTCTGCAGGTTCTGGAGGCATCACATTCTTTGCCCAGGTCCTAAGTAAATAGCTTTGTTCCATTTGCTGGGTGACATCAAAGCCTTCCATCTTTGTCTGAGGCTTAGAGTAGGAAGTAGAGTAGGCTTCCCTTGTGGCTCAGCTGGTAAAGAATTTGCCTGCAGTGGGGGAGACCTGGATTTGATCCCTGGGTTGGGAAGATCCCTTGGAGAAGGGAAAGGCTACCCACTCCAGTATTCTGGCCTAGAGAATTCCGTGGACTATACCCATGGGGTTGCAAAGAGTTGGCAACGACTGAGTGACTTTCACTTTCACTTAGAGTAGGAAAGCNCCTGGGTTGGGAAGATCCCTTGGAGAAGGGAAAGGCTACCCACTCCAGTATTCTGGCCTAGAGAATTCCGTGGACTATACCCATGGGGTTGCAAAGAGTTGGCAACGACTGAGTGACTTTCACTTTCACTTAGAGTAGGAAAGCACTCCGTCATAAGTCAGGCTATTGTATAAGCAGATTTGCTCTTTGGTCCATAGAGTCCAGCCGTCTCTATGTTGGAAATGTCAGTGATAGAAAAAGTTAAAGTATAGAAAAAAAAAAAAAAAGGCAAATCTAACTGAGAGAATTACACTGAAAGTCCATGAAGTTCTAGAGCAAGGGCATGCCATTTGAATGAGAATTATATGCCTTTGAAAAACAACTCAATGTTTTTTTGGGCTCTGGTAGAGGCAAAATATTTCATTATGGGACGCCTAATGATCATGCAACTGGAACTACCAGTTATGAGCAACAGGGTCACCAAATCACACAGTCCGATGAGCACAGCAGTAATCCACTGTAAGATGGAGATCATGTTTCAAGGTGGACAGGTAGCTGGACCAAATAGGATGCGTCAGCAGCATGAACAGGTGGCTCAGATCTCCATATCACCCAGCAGAATTGCACCAGTACCTGTCCTCAAGCTTGTCCCCATGTCTATATTGCAGAGGGACATTCCTATATGGCCAGTTGAAGGAGGACTTACAAATGGGTGCCAGTTGGGTTTCCAGATGGATGAGCTTGGTAGGTTGGTATAAGCTAAAAATAAAAAGCAGCAGCCACAATCCACGGTCATCTTGAGAGTCAGTGAAAAATAATATTTTTCAAAGAAGGAGCTGTGAGCCATGATTGTATGTTAAAGAAAAAGTAGCTATAGCGAAAGAGTAGCTAGAAGTGGTCAGGGTCTGTGAGGAAGAAAAGTTGGGAAATTGGAAACAAGAGGTGGGTGGACATTTGGGAGGGGGTAAGGCATGTGAAGACTTGTTTATCCCACTACAAAACACTCACCTCTGGAAAGGCAGTGGAAAGCTAAGGAGACAGATGATTTAGCCAGTTTGTGTTAGCCGACTTCCAACACTGGCCAGAGAAACTAGTAGGGAAAAAATATGAACTGAGTGGCTGAGATGAAGTCTACGTGTGACCTCCTCCTTCCCATGGTCAATCTACCTCTTTATGTTGAATGTTCAACCTATTAACAACATATTTATACCCAGCACTACATTTTGCTCCAAGTTGACTATCTTGAGTGCCTTCCATTCTGAAGAACTATTGGTGACAGAGACAGAGACCTATTCTGGTACGAGTTTGTCTTTCTCACCCACAGAGACTTAGCCAGAACCTCTGGTGAGGTCCTATGAATGCTGCCTAGTCCACAGACATGGGATACCACATAGCACAGAACCAAGCCAGTGCACCCACGTTTCAGCTAAGAGGATATAGGAATGGGTCTGCGGCCGTGGATCCTTTGTTTGAATTGCATACCATTCTGAAAGAGGCAGTCTGATAGCACATTAGAACAGCCTACATCATGAAGTG
The DNA here is from genome assembly GCA_006410615.1 of Neotragus moschatus. Taxonomy (NCBI): domain Eukaryota; kingdom Metazoa; phylum Chordata; class Mammalia; order Artiodactyla; family Bovidae; genus Neotragus; species Neotragus moschatus. Next base: position 1,295,090 of record SJYA01000262.1, read on the forward strand.
TTACTTACTCAGCTGTGTCTGACTCTTTGCAGCCCCATGGATGGTAGCCTGCTGGGCTTCTCAGTCCATGGAATTCTCTAGGCAAGAATACTGGAGTGGGTAGTCATTTTCTTCTCCAGGGGATATTCCTGAGCCAGGGATCAAGCCTGCATCTCTTATATTGCAAACCGATTCTTAACAATCTGAGTCATCAGGGAAGCCCCACATGAAAGCAGGGCTGAAATGCTAGCCTGGTTATAGTCCTTTGCAAAACAAAATGCTCTTTTTCAGGAGACAGTATATACACTAAGTAAGATCCTTCTATATAAAGCTGTGTCCTTATCAAGAAGAATCAATACAGTTCAGTCACTCAGTCGTGTCCAATCTTTGCCCTCCATGGACTGCAGCACACCAGGCTTCCCTGTCCATCACCAACTCCTAACCTGCTCAAACTCATGTCCATCACGTCGGTGATGCCATCCAGCCGTCTCATCATCTATCGTCCTGTTCTCCTCCAGCCTTCAATCTTTCCCAGCATCAGGGTCTTTTCCAAGGAGTCAGTTCTTCACATCAGGTGGCCAAAATATTGGAGTTTCAGCTTCAGCAATCAATTCAGCAGTCCTTCCAATGAATATTCAGGACTGATTTCCATTAGGATGAACTGGTTGGATCTCCTTGCAGTCCAAGGGACTCTCAAGAGTCTTCTCCAACACCACAGTTGAAAAACATCAATTCTTCAGCACTCAGCTTTCTTTATAGTCCAACTCTTTCATCCATACATGATTACTGGAGAAACAATAGCTTTGACTAGACCAACCTTTGTCAGTAATGTCTCTGATTTTTAATATGCTGTCCAGGTTGGTCATAGCTTTTCTTCCAAAGAGTAAGTGTCTTTTAATTTCATGGTTGCAGTCATCATCTGCAGTGATTTTGGAGACCCAAAAGATAAAGTCTATCACTGTTTTCACTACTTCCCCGTCTATTTGCCATTAAGTGATGGGACTAGATGTCATGATCTTAGTTTTCTGAATGTTGAGTTTTAAGACTACTTTTTCACTCTCCCCTTTCACTTTCATCAAGAGGCTCTTCATTTCTTCACTTTCTTCCATAAGTGTAGTGTCATTTGCATATCTGAGGTTATTGATATTTCTTCCAGCAATCTTGATTCCATCTTGTGCTTCAACCAACCTGGCATTTCTAATAATGTTCTCTGCATATAAGTTAAATAATCAGAGTGATAATATACAGTCTTGATGTACTCCTTTCCCAATTTGGAACCAGTCTGTTGTTCCATGTCCAGTTCTAACTATTGCTTCTTGACCTGCATAGAGATTTCTAAGGATGTAGGTCAGGTGGTCTGCTATTCCCATCTCTTTAAGAATTTTCCACAGTTTGTTGTGATCCACACAGAACAAAGGATTGAGTGAATACCAAAGGAGAGCTGGCTGTGTACCAGCCTCTCCTCGCCCAGAGGCAGAGAGGCAGGCTTGTGACAGCCAGAGCCAGAAGGCAAGGGGCTGCTGCAATCTCAACCTCAGAGATGGCATCTTGCAACAGACGGTGACAGGCTTCCAGCTGCTACCCAAGTATCCCTGAGATTCTGGATGGTTGACATCCGCTAGGAGGGTCGCAGCCTGAGATCAGCTCTCCAGAGGAGACGTATGGCACACCTGAGATGGTGTTCTTGTGGTGCACCTAGGAAACAAAGTGGCTGGGACCAAGGAGGTGATTAAGATACATGGCCCACCTGGGTGAGTGCACTCACCAAGCACCTGGTCGCCTGAGCTGCTCAGACCTGGGAAGGGCACAAAATGCATGCCCAACCACAGAGACTGAGCCAGAACTGTGTCTGAGTGTCTCCTGTGGAGGTATGGGTCAGAAGTGGCCTGCCACAGGGGCAGGGACTCTGGGTGCAGCAGCCCAGGGTATGGCATAAGCCCTCTTAGAGGAGGTAGCCATTAACCCCACCATAGAAGCACCAGAACTTACACAGGAGTGGGGCAACAGACTCTTGGAGGGCACAAGCAAAATCTTGTGTGCACCAGGACCCAGGAGAAAGGGGCAGTGACCCCACAAGAGACTGACCCAGACATGCCCATGAGTGTCCAGGGGTCTGCAGTGAAGGTGTGGGTTGGTGGTGGCCTGCTCCAGGGTTGGGAACACTGAGTGCAACAGGGCATGCCTGGGACCTTTTGAAGGAGGTCAACATTATCTTCATTACCTCCAGCATAGTTTGGCCTCAGGTCAAGCAACAGGAAGGGAACACTTCAGTATTCTTGCCTTGAGAACCCCATGAACAATATGAGAAGGAAAAAAGATAGGACACTGAAAGATGAACTCCCCAGGTTGATAGGTACCCAATATGCTACTGGAGATCAGTGGATAAATAACTCCAAAAAGAATGAAGAGATGGAGCTGAAGCAAAAAGAACACCCAGTTGTGGATGTGATTGATGATGGAAGTAAAGACTGATGCTGTAAAGAGCAGTATTTGCATAGGAACCTGGAACGTTAGGTCCATGAATCAAGGCAAATTTCAAGTGGTCAAATAGGAGATGGCAAGAGTGAACATCGACATTTTAGGAATCGGTGGACTAAAATGGACTGGAATGGGTGAATTTAACTCAGATGACCATTATATCTACTATTGTGGGCATGACTCAGAAGAAATGGAGTAGCCATCATAGTCAACAAGAGTCCAAAATGCAGTATTTGGATGCAATCTCAAAAATGACAGAATGATCTCTGTTCATTTCCAAGGCAAACCATTCAGTCTCACAGTAATCCACATTTATGCCCTGACAAGTAGTGCTGAAGAAGCTGAAGTTGAACTGTTCCATGAAGACCTATAGGACCTTGTAGAATTAACACTCAAAAAAGATGTCTTTTTTATTAATGGGAACTGGAATGCAAATATGAATTCAAGAGCTACCTGGAGTAATAGGAAAATTTGGCCTTGCAGTCCAAAATGAAGCAGGTCAAAGGCTAACAGAGTTTTACCAAGAGAATACGCTGGTCATAGCAAACACCCTCTTCCAAAAATACAAGAGAAGAGGTGGTGACTTGTCCAGGGTCAGGGGCACTGAATGCAGCAGTGAGTGTGTGGGAAATTTTGAAGGAGGTTGCCATTATCTTCTTTACCACCACCGTGGTTTGGCCTCAGGTCAAGCAACAGGGAGAGAACACTTTCTTGCCTTGAGAACCCCATGGAGATCAAAAATACATGAGTCCAAAAACCAAAGAGTAGAAGCAGGAGTCATACCTTTTGCCATTGTTCCAAATAACTCAACTGCAGAATAATTTATATAGCAAATAGTTGAAAACAAGAGAAAAGTCAAATTAAGGTATATAATATGACAGAATAATAATTAATAGTAATTATTGAAATTAAGAGTATTTATAACATATTGACATCACATGGGCTAATTTTTTACTCTCATCCTCACAACTCTGGCTTCTTCATGTTTAGAGGTACTGATCTCCAAAGGGCATTCTCTTTTGCTAGGAGACAAAACTAAATTTCCATTTAGGTATCAGCTTTCCCTGCCCCCAGAGCATCTGATATTGTAGGTCCAGGGACTGGCAAGTAAGGAGGTGCTATCATTCCTTCATTCCAGGAGTAACTGTGGAGAATGAGAAGGGAAGGCTGCTTTTACACAAAAAAGACATATATAACCCAGGTAAGCTGTGTAGGCACTCCACACTCTTGTTCCATTGTAACCACGAACAGATTTGTTCAGCAACACCTGACAGAATAGCATCATAATCAAGTGTTTGGACCACAGAGAAATAAAGCTTTAGATCACCCCATCATGAAAGCCATCAAACCCTGCTGAGTTAATAGCTGAAGGTGAGTGAACCTTAAATAGTGGAAAAGGGAAAGAGTAAGAACCAGGTGGGGCCCCAAGTCCAGCTGCAGAGATGGGAGCTGCAGTTTATCCCATTGACTTCTTTGGCCTAAGTTTGTCTTCAGAAAGAGAGGTAGTAGAAACCATGGGGATACTGTTCCCAAAGTGTGTGATGTGTGTGTGTGAGATGTGAGGGGTGTGTGCTGGTGGCCATCAAGTTGTATCACTCGAATCTCACCCTAAGACAGTGTTCCCCAGTCCTGATGGAGCCAGAGGCTGGTTTCATGGGAGACAATTTTTCCCACTGATTGGGGAATGAGGGATGGATCCAGGATGATTCAAGCGTATTACATCTATTGCACTTGACTTCTATTATTACATTGTCATACATAATGAACTGATTATGCAACTCACCATAATGCAGAGTCAGTGGAAGCCCTGAGTTTGTTTTCCTGCAAGGAGTTGGTTGCATTTGGGGGTGATGAGAGCGTGATGGGGAGTGGCTGTAAATACAGATGAATCCTCACTTGTTTGCTTGTCGCTCACCTCCTGCTGTATGCCTGAGTTCCTAATGGGTCAGGGACCCATAACAGTCTCTGGCCCAGGGATTGGGGACCTCAGCTCTATCATACTCCAGTGTGTCTCATGGAGTTGGCAGACAGTCCCCAGTTGCTGCCCTTTGGGATCCTGCACAGTGTTCAGGCTGTGGCTGTGCTCTCTTCCCTTCCAATGGCTGAACCCAGGGGATGTACCAGAGCTGAACCCTTCCTGCCCTGTGTGGGGTTCCTTTGATGTCTTTGCTCTGAGGTGCCTCATCAGCCTGGCCGGGACTTTCTCTGAGCTGCTCTGCAATTTGGGCCTCTTCCTACCTACTTCTCATTGCTTTCCTCCCTGCTTTCAAGTGTCATAGCAGCAGTGCAGACTGAAGGCGCTTCCTGCCCTCTCCTGCTTTCTCCCATACTGAACCTGCACAGACATTTCCCTAAAATGTCAGCTCATGTCTAATCACATCGCGACATCCTCTCTGCAGATGCTTAGGGTAACACACTAAATTTAAGGCTCAAACCCTGGCTTCAAGACTTTCTCTAACTCTCCTACTCCCTCCCCCGAGATCTGCTTTCCTTCTGCAAGACTCTCATCCACTGATTGGCTCTCTCCACCTGCTGGCATGGTCAGTATCTACCTGTGGGCATGACTGGCAGCATGGGCAGACAAACTGCCATGGCATAGGGATTGCTGCTTAGAAGGCCCCTTAACATCCAGTCCCATCACTTCATGGGAAATAGATGGGGGAACAGTGGAAACAGTGTCAGACTTTATTTTTCTGGGCTCCAAAATCACTGCAGATAGTGACTGCAGCCATGAGATTAAAAGACGCTTACTCCTTGGAAGGAAAGTTATGACCAACCCAGATAGCATATTTAAAAGCAGAGATATTACTTTGCTGACTAAGGTCTGTTTAGTCAAGGCTATGGTTTTTCCTGTGGTCATGTATGGATGTGAGAGTTGGACTGTAAAGAAGGCTGAGCAACGAAGAATTGATGCTTTTGAACTGTGGTGTTGGAGAAGACTCTTGAGAGTCCCTTGGACTGCAAGGAGATTCAACCAGTCCATTCTGAAGGAGATCGGCCCTGGGCTTTCTTTGGAAGGAATGATGCTGAAGCTGAAGCTCCAGTACTCTGGCCACCTCATGCGAAGAGTTGACTCATTGGAAAAGACTCTGATGCTGGGAGGGATTGGGGGCAGAAGGAGAAGGGGATGACAGAGGACGAGATGGCTGGATGGCATCACTGACTTGATGGACATGAGTCTGAGTGAACTCCGGGAGTTGGTGATAGGCAGGGAGGCCTGGCGTGCTGCACTTCCTGGGGTCGCAAAGAATCGGACATGACTGAGCGTCTGAACTGAAATGAACTGAAGGCTGCCTTAACAAAGTACCACAAGCTGGGTGGCTTAAATAACAGAAGTGCGTTCTCCCACAGTCCTGGAGGCTAGAACTCATCTCTCATCCAAGATCAAGATGTTGGCAGAGTTGGTTTCTTCTGAGACTGTGAGGGGGAGTTTGTTCTGTGCCTCCCAGCTAGCTTTTGCTGACTTGCTGGCAATCCATGATGTTTCTTGGCTTCTAGACACATTGCTGTGATCTCTGCCTTCATGTTCACATGCTGTTCTATGTCTCTGTGTCCAAGTTTCCCCTTTATAAGGACACTGGTCATATTGAATTAGGGTCCACCCTAATGATCTCACCTTGACTAATTATATCTGTAATGACCCTACTTCCAAATAAAATTACAGTCTGAGACACTGGTGAAGGGATTAGGACTTCAATATATGAATTTTAGAGGCGGGGGAGGGGGGTGCAATTCAACCCATAACAATCGTTACCTTGAAACTTCTAATAATTTTTATTTTGCGCTGGACTCCACAAATTATGTAGCCAGTCCTGGTTTTGGAAAGCTAATTTTGGCCTTTAAGCAGTCTTAGAACCTTGGATCAGGAGAAAGTGCCTTTTTCTTCTATAATTACAGCAAAAGTCTCCGGTGGAGCCTTGAATGACCTTGACTGGCTCACCTAACCATTTCTAACAAATCACTCTGGCCATAAAGCCCTGCACTTTGGCTGGGCTAGGCCTGTGCTTTTATTCACATCACCTGCCCCTGGGAAGGAAAGGGCAGGACAGTGTTTGGTTCACGAGAATGTTCTAGTCAGAGTCTGGGACCAGACTTACACTCTTTGTTTGTTTTGTTTTTTAGCTGTTTTGTGGGATCCTAGTTCCCTGATCAGGAATCAAACCTCGGCCTCCTGTATTGGAGGAATGGATTCTTAACCACTGGACCGCCAGGGAAGTTTCACACTTGTTTGATAGAAAAGAATTTGCATGTTTCCTATTAATTCTGTGATCTGGAATGGTTTCTGTTGTTTAAAGATTATCTGCAATCTGAGAGTCTAAAAACAAAAAGCACTGATAAAGTCCTTTCTCCATTTTAAAATATTTTTGTCCACCTGCTGCATTTTTGAATCATTATTAATCTCAGAGTTTTCTATTTTTGAGTCAAATGTTAAGATTTACATTTTCTTTAAAACTATGTTCATTACCGAAATAGCAGTTGTAAAATGTCCTTCTAGGTGTGGCTGCTTATGCCACTTATGGGCTGAATTGTGTTCCTTTAAAGCTCATATGTTACAGTCCTAATCCCCAGTACCTAAGAATGTGACTGGATTTGGAGACAGAATCCAGATTTTGGAGACTTAAATCCAGAATGTGACTGGATTTAAAGAAACAATTAAGTGAAAGTAAGGTCATGAAGGTGAGCCCTAATTCAGCATGACTGGTTCACTTTTAAGAGGTGATTAAGTCACAGACATGAACATGCAGAGAGAAAAGACCATGTCAGGATACAGAGAAGAGAGCCATTCACAGATGGAATAGAGGTGCCTCAGAAGAAACCAGGCGTACCAACACCTTAGTCTTGGACTTCTATTCTCCAGAATTATGAGAAAAGAAATATCTATTGTTTAAGCCAGCCAGTCTGTGATCCTTTGTTATGGGAGTCCTAACTAATGTCAGGCTGAAGGTTTTATGTTTGTGTTTTATTTTCTTATTCACGGTTATTAGACTCATAGATTTTTGTTCGCTTGTTTTGTCCTTTTTATTTTGTATTGGGGAATGGTGATTGCAACCATGAAATTAAAAGACACACACTCCTTGGAAAGAAAGTTATGACCAACCTAGACAGCATATTAAAAGGCAGAGATATTACTTTGCCAACAAAAGTCCGTCTAGTCAAGGCTATGGTTTTTCCTGTGGTCATGCATGGATGTGAGAGTTGGACTATAAAGGAAGCTGAGCACCGAAGAATTGATGCTTTTGAACTGTGGTGTTGGAGAAGACTTTTGAGAGTACCTTGGACTGCAAGGAGATCCAACCAGTCCATCCTAAAGGAGATCAGTCCTCGGTTTTCATTGGAAAGACTGATGCTAAAGTTGAAACTCCAATATTTTGGCTACCTGGTGCGAAGAGCTGACTCATTTGAAAAGACCCTGATGCTGGGTAAGATTGAGGGCAGAAGGAGAGGGGATGGCAGAGGATAAGAGGGTCGGATGGCATCACTGACTCGATGGACATGGGTTTGGGTGGACTCTGGGAGTTGGTGATGGACAGGGAGGCCTGGAGTGCTGCTGTTCATGGGGTCGAAAAGAATCGGACACGACTGAGCGACTGAACTGAACTGATAGCCGATTAACAATGTTAGTTTCAGGTGAACAGAGAAGGGACTCAGCCATATATGTACATGTATCCGTTCTCATCCAAATTCATCTCCCAGCCAGCCTGCTACATAACACTGAGCAGAGGTCCCTGTGTTATATGATAGGTCCTTGTTGGTTATCCATTTTAAATATAGCAGTGTGTACCTATCAATCCCAGACTCCTTAACAGTCCCTTCACTTCAACCTTACCCCATGGTAATCATATAAATCTGTGAGTCTCTTTCTGTTTTTGTAAGTTCACTTATATAATTTCTTTTTGGATTCCATAGACTCAGTTTTTTCCAGAAAATATATTTTGTTGAAATATCTTTCTGAGACTTCTCATGTTTGATAATATCTTTCTCTTTCTCTTCTGTCATGTAACTATAACTTTCTTGATTCATAGCTATTTTTCATCAAAGCTCTGTGGACATTGCTTCACTGCCTTCTGTCATTTCATGTTATGAAAGGAAGTTTAATATAGAACTAATATATGATTTTTTGGTAGGTAGCCTGTCTATTATTCTGCCTCTAATCATGAATATGGAGAAGGCAATGGCACCCAGTACTCTTGCCTGGAAAATCCCATGGATGGAGGAGCCTCGTGGGCTGCGGTCCATGGGGTCGCTAAGAGTCGCACACTATTGAGCAACTTCACTTTCACTTTTCACTTTCATGCATTGGAGAAGGAAATGGCAACCCACTCGTGTTCTTGCCTGGAGAATCCCAGAGGCAGTGGAGCCTTGGTGGGCTGCCTTCTAGGGGGTCGCACAGAGTCAGACATGACTGAAGCAACTTAGCAACAGCCATCATGAATATGTTTCCTTTATTTTTGAAATAGAAACATGTCATAAAATATATGGCCTTTTTCTTTGTTTTGTCTGTCAGTCAAAGGGCTCTTTGAACCANGCAGTGGAGCCTTGGTGGGCTGCCTTCTAGGGGGTCGCACAGAGTCAGACATGACTGAAGCAACTTAGCAACAGCCATCATGAATATGTTTCCTTTATTTTTGAAATAGAAACATGTCATAAAATATATGGCCTTTTTCTTTGTTTTGTCTGTCAGTCAAAGGGCTCTTTGAACCAAAACCTAAAATCTGTCTTCAGTTCAAGAAAAGTTTTATATGTTATTTTGGGTATTGCCTCTCATCCTTCTCTCCTGTTTTCTCCTGAAACTGTGGTTACATGTGTGTCATGGTTCCTAGGTACCCTTTCCATCTCTCGTCTTTTCTCTCATCATTTTCATACCTTTGTTCTTAACTCTCAGTTGTTGAACGATCTCTGAAGCACATCTTCTGCTGTAGCAGACCAAGGTTTCAAATGACTCCAATGAAGGTTTTGCTGCCTACATTGCTGCAATTTTAAATGTGGAAATAGGCATTTCTTCCAGATCTCAGATGGCTCAACTTAATGCTTGGCTAGTACAAATTCATAAATATAATATTTTCTTTAACTTTTCCCAGTCTTTCTCCTTTGATTGCACTGACTGTTGAAGTGGAGGAATATTTGGTTGATCTCTTGGATTGGCTCATTTCTTTTCAATTAAAATCTCTTTATTCAAAGGAACACTCTTATAGTTATAGCAGTTGTATTCACCACATAGTGATATGTATTAAGAATGATAGAGAGGTAGTGCAAGCTGAGGGTGGGACACTTTGCACTCTGCCAAAGAGCTTTAGTTTAGTTTTCTTTTTGTAATTTTATCGAAGTATGATTGATAAATAACACTGTCAGTTCAGTTCTGTCCAGCTGCTCAGTCGTGTCCGACTCTTTGTGACCCCATGAACCGCAGCAGGCCAGGCCTCTCTGTCTATCACCAACTTCTGGAGTCCACCCAAACCCATGTCCATCGAGTTGGTGTTGCCATCCAGCCATCTCATCCTCTGTCGTCCCCTTCTCCTCCTGCCCCTAATCCCTCCCAGCATCAGGATCTTTTCCAGTGAGTCAGCTGTTTGCACCAGGTGGGCAAAGTATTGGAGTTTCAGCTTGAGCATCAATCCTCCCAATGAANAACTGGAAGAAACACAAGCTGGAATCAAGATTGCTGGGAGAAATGTCAATAACCTCAGATATGCAGATGCTACTGCTGCTGCTGCTGTTAAGTCACTTCAGTCATGTCCGACTCTGTGCGACCCATAGATGGCCCTGGGATTCTCTAGGCAAGAACACTGGAGTGGGTTGCCAATTCCTTCTCCAATACATGAAAGTGAAAAGTGAAAGTGAAGTCGGTAAGTCGTGTCCAACTCTTAGCACCACCCTTTTGGCAGAAAGTGAAGAGGAACTNGCTGTTAAGTCACTTCAGTCATGTCCGACTCTGTGCGACCCATAGATGGCCCTGGGATTCTCTAGGCAAGAACACTGGAGTGGGTTGCCAATTCCTTCTCCAATACATGAAAGTGAAAAGTGAAAGTGAAGTCGGTAAGTCGTGTCCAACTCTTAGCACCACCCTTTTGGCAGAAAGTGAAGAGGAACTAAAAAGCCTCTTGATGAAAGTGAAAGAGGAGAGTGAAAAAGTTAGCTTAAAGCTCAACATTCAGAAAACGAAGATCATGGCATTGGTCTCACACTTCATGGGAAATAGACGGGGAAACAGTGGAAACAGTGTCAGACTTTATTTTTCTGGGCTCCAAAATCACTGCAGATGGTGACTGCAGCCATGAAATTAAAAGACGCTTACTCCTTGGAAGAAAAGTTATGCTCAACCTAGATAGTATTTTCAAAAGCAGAGACATTTCTTTGCCGACTAAGGTCCCTTTAGTCAAGGCTTTGGTTTTTCCTGTGGTCATGTATGGATGTGAGAGTTAGACTGTAAAGAAGGTTGAGAGCTGAAGAATGGATGCTTTTGAATTGTGGTGTTGGAGAAGATTCTTGAGAGGCCCTTGGACTGCAAGGAGATCCAACCAGTCCATTCTGAAGGAGATTGGCCCTGGGATTTCTTTGGAAGGAATGATGCTAAAGCTGAAGCTCCAGTACTTTTGCCACCTCATGCGTAGAGTTGACTCATTGGAAAAGACTCTGAAGCTGGGAGGGATTAGGGGCAGGAGGAGAAGGGGACGAACGAGGGTGAGATGGCTGGATGACATCACTGACTCGATGGGCATGAGTCTGAGTGAAATCCGGGAGTTGGTGATGGACAGGGAGGTCTGGTGTGCTGCGATTCATGGGGTCGCAAAAAGTCGGGCACGACTGAGCGACTGAACTAAACTGAACTATGATGTTGGGGTGGAGTATAGAAGTCCATGTGATTTTTTTTTTTTTCCTGTATTCATCTTACCTCTGTCTACTTTGATTCTCATTTTACAGATGAAGAAACCGAAGTTCAGAGAGGTTAAGTCACTTGCTTCCAGTCTCATAGCTGCGACTCCTAGGTGGCAGAGCTGGAAGTTGAATCCCAATCGACTGCCTCCAGAATCTGCTTGTTTAAACTGTTTAACTGCTGTGTGCAATCTCTCCTCTGTTAGCAAAACATTTACAAGAGTGCACAAACCTGCAATCATTGTATAAATAGCAGTTTCAGACTTATGACCTCTCTAAAAGTCCTGATAGTATAGCAGATACATTTTATTGGGAAATTTGATTAGCACTGGGTCTGGTGGCTCAGAGGTTAAAGCGTCTGCCTGAAATGCAGGAGACCTGGGTTTGATCCCTGGGTTGGGAAGAGCTCCTGGAGAAGGCAATGGCAACCCACTCCAGTATTCTTGCCTGGAGAATCCCATGGACAGAGGAGCCTGGTGGCCTACAGTCCATGGGGTCACATAGAGTTGGACACGACTAAGTGACTTCACTTTCACTTTCAGGCCTTCTGTAGCATTAGACTAATTATCTATTTCCACTGTTTAGATTTAAGATAGATAAAAAATACACATGAGGAGGGACTTTCCTGGTGTTCCAGTGGCTAAGACTCCACACTCCCAATGCAGGGGTCCTGGGTTTGATCCCTGCTCAGGGAATTAGAATCTCAGGCCCCTACTAAAAGAACCACATGCTGCAGCAACTAGGACCCAGCTCAGCCAAATAAGTAAATGAATACATAAAGGTTGAAATAATCCATGTGAGGAAATTATGAACTAAGGAAAAGAAGGTAAACTAAGGGTTAACCTTATAAACTTACTACGAAGCTGCACACTGCCAAACTGAGGTCAGAGGTCATGTGAAGGATCCTGGGCAATTCCTGGATTCTTGTGTTCTAGGCATCTCATTGGCCATCTCCCTAGCCGTTGATCCTGAGGTTATTTTCAGAAGATATAGATTATGGACTTATCTAGACTGGGTTTTAGAACAGTAAATACAAAAAAAAAGGGAAACATGATCAATGGCACAAAGCTAGTAAATTATGAGAAACAATTATTATTGGAACTTGAAGAAAAACAATCCAATGATTGCTAACAGAAATATCTTGATGTAATATCATGAAAAATGTCCTCCAAAACATCATAGTACCACAGGAAGAGGCCCAGGGCATGATTTGTTGTTATTGTACAGTCCATAAATCATATCTGATGTTTTATAATCCCATGGATTGCAGCATGCCAATCTCATCTGTTCCCCAATAAGTCCAGAAGTGCTAAATCATTTCAGTTGTATCTGACTTTTTGCGACCCTATGGACAGTAGCCCCACAGGCTCCTCTGTCCATGGGATTCTCCAGGCAAGAATGCTGGAGTGGGTTGCCATGCCTCCCTCCAGAGTATCTTCCCAACCCAAGGATTGAACCCGCATATTCTGTGGCTCTTGCATTGCAGACAGATTCTTTACTGATGAGTCACTAGGGAAGCCCTTAGGGCATGATAACTAAATGTAATTCAGTGAAACTGGTGACCTCATATGAGGTCTCAAGTAAAGCTATTCGCGTGATCCAGACTTATCCTGTATTAAATTATTTACTCCTAAATCCCATTCAAAGGAATAAGCGACTTAAATTTTATTGACCCAGTTTTTTAAATTTTCTTCAAAAAGCAAGTCATAATTTTGGCAGGAGAGACATCATATTTCAACTGACCTTAGAGAGTGAATAATGTCAATGAGAGGGAGTTGAATCACAGAGACTCTGTGTCTTTAAGGAGATATGAGCTGATCTTACATGCAGTATTTCTCTTCATAAAGGTAGAGATTAAACTAACTCATGGGTGGTCCAGCAACAATTGAGTTGTCCCTCTGGGGATATCCTTGGGAAGGATAAAATGTCTAAGAATTCTGGACTACACATTACGCTTAACATCTCACAGGTACAAGGGATTTCTTCTCGTCATTCTTCAGGTCACTTTTGTTTCCTATAGGACGTAATGTAGATTTCATAATAGATTTGTTATATCACCTAAGTCTTTGAACTGTGATCTTCACAAAGAAGTGAAACCCCTTACCATGGAAACCATTAGCACAACAAAATTGAGTTGTAAATTACATTTTTAAAAACACCTGAGTAATTTATTGTGGGTGATTTTAAATGTCTTCTCAGATTCAACTGAAGTGTTTACCACTGCATACATTCCTTTTTAATTTCTTTCTCCTGGAGTAGATCTTTTAATCTTCCATTTTTATAGTGTTTCTTGCTCTTTACCCTGGATTATCACTAACTGTGCTCTCTTCTCACTGTCATTGTTGAGTGGAGTTCCCTTTTTTTTTTTTTCTTTTCTGCTGCACTGTTCTGCATGTAGGATCTTAGTTCCCTGACTAGATATCAAACTCATGCCCCCTGCATTGGAAGCACAAAGTCTTAACCACTGGACTGCCAAGGAAGTCCCCAAACTGAGTTCATTTAAAGGCAGGGTGAACATCTGATTCAACACCCAACCTTCAAAGATCTTACTGTTTCTTAAAGAGCTGGTTTTCAATGTACATTTTTGAATGAATATGTAAGCGTTCTAAGCTGGCCAATGCAAAGGCAATGGATAAGAAAAAGATATCTGTCTATTAATGGGTTTTGAATACTTTTTTGAAAAATAGGCTTAATACCATACTTGAGATATGGCTAAAACCACTGAAATATATCGTAGGTGACCCAGATGTCAGTTGTCCCTTCATCTTCCACCTGAAACTCTCTGTTCATGTCCTCCCCTACTCCAATAAGAGAAAGTCAAGTATTTATCCATGCAGAATCTACTGCGGATTTGCCAGGGAAAGAAAAGGAGTAGGCATAACATCAACGGTTTGGAACTTCGAAAAGCTCACGGTTTCTTCTCCCACGTTCCTTGGTCCCTTTCCGTCTTTCCATCCATAAAGTACCTGAGTCCCCCTAAATACAGTCTCTTGCTCTCAAGTATTTCTCTGTATCTCCAAGTCCGTGTCCCTCTATTACCTATGGCAATTGTCTCTCCTGGCTTATTATACTGCTCAGCAAAATGCCCTCTGGTTAGCACTGTCCAACCACCTTAAAAGGTATTGGGGGATTATATGCCTTCAATAATTCAAAAGGACTTTAGTAAAATGATTAAATGTTAATAATTAATGCATTAACAAAAACTAGCTTTATCTGATAATATGCCTGGCCTCGATGTGGCAGATGGAAAAGTTCTTATAACATACAAAGAATCGTAGTTGTATAATATACAAAGAATTCATTTGTTTGGAGAAAATAAAAAGAAATGAGTCCTAGGAAAATGCAAGTTATGACCCATCTTAGTAATCCTTCAGTTTTGGGGGTCTAATTGGAAATGACTAAGGAGTTCTTGATTCTGTGTAAAACTCTCCTATCATCCAATACACCATTACATGCTTGCTCATGGTCTATGGGAATAAATTACCTGGACATTGCTTAAAGAAAATAAAGAGTATTGTGAATTCTATGAAGCTAACTAAGTTTGCATGGAATACAATATGGAAGGAGCCCAAGCTTTCCTTTCTTCACAATTTAATTATAAAATGACCCCACTCCTATTCTTTTTGCTGAAATGTATTTGATGACTCTGAAAGACAATTAAATTAGTATTCATCTGTGTAATGCCTTATTATTTCATACATTTATTTATTTTATTGTGCAGTGCATCCTGTGGGATCTTATTTCCCTAACCAAGGACTGAACCCTTGCCCTCTGCAGTGGAATGTGGAGTCCTAACCACTGTACCACTAGGGAAGTCCCTACAATGCCTTGTTATTTTAATAATCATTCAAAGCTAATGATTTAAGCATTATTCAGAACCAGTGATTACATTGATATTATTACCATTGTCTTCATTATTTTTAATGCGTAGAGCTCCTTTCACCATTTTTCAAGTGTTTTGCTCCAGATGCTCTACTCTGGTTTCCAACAGACTATTTGTCTTTCCATAAGAAGCCACAGATGAGCCTGTCTTATGGCCAGTCACGCCTTTCCCTTCTAGCTCTGCCTGCCTGATTCTACTCCTCTTTTGAGATCATTTGAGACCATGAAGATTTGAGTTTATTAATACTTAGTATTAATCTTGAGGAATGAAAAAGAGCTCAGTCCTTTCTGGTAAAGAAAAAAACTAACAGTGTGAGTACAACAGAAGTTGATCTATGAGGTCACATATACTTTATCAGAATGAGAAGGGGCTGAGGGGATGAAGCCAGAGTAGCCACTATTGCATAAGTATTCCTACCAGGCTAGTTAACATGGAGATCTTCTTGGCTCATTTTAAGAAATAGTTCAATAAATTACTAGTCATAGAGTGATTACAAGAGAGAAAAGCGAGCTAAGAGTCAGTTACTGAAGGTCATTGTTAGTTGCCCAGTCGTGTCCAATTCTTTGTGACCCCTTGGGCTATAGCCTGCAAGACTCCTCTGTCCATGGAATTCTCCAGACAAGAATACTTGAGTGAGTAGCCATTCCCTCCTCCAAGGGATCTTCCTGACCCAGGGATCAAACTCGAGTCTCCCACATTGCAGACAGATTGTTTACCATCTGAGCCACCAGAGAAGCTCGACTGAGGGTAGGCAAGCTTTCAGAAGCTAGCTATGAGGAAGTGTCTTTGCATAAGGCCACGTGGTGTTAACCAATCACATCTGAAGTGTGACTCACCTAACGCATGAAGAAACTAAGGGAGTCACCAAAAATAGAACAACACAAAATAAAGCAAATACACACACACACACACACACAAAGCTACAGATCAGTGGTTAATTCTCTGAATTTCCTTTCCTTTCTATGGGGATTCCTTGAGTGAGTGTTTTCAGTCAGCACTCTTACTGGTACATTTTACAAATCTGGTTTGGAGGCAAACAAATTTCCATGAAAAGGCCTATACTAAACACATTTTACTTCCTACAAGAACGTAACTGTTAAAGGCTATTTAAACAAAACTGTAGCAAGTGTTATAAAATCATTTTACCACACAGCCTTGAGGGTAACCATAATTGGTGTCATTTTCCAATATGAAGGACAGACCTTTCTCTATTTTAAGATGTATTTGAAAATAATTTACATTCCAGTGATCTCAGCATGAACATCAATTGCATTTAGCCTGTATCACTGAAAAGGTGAATAAAACCTGCTGCTGACCACGGGGGTCATCTTTAAAAGAGCTATATTAAAGCACATAGAAGCATCTTTGTTTTCTCACATTAATTTATTCTTTTTTTTTAAGGAGAGAGAGGGGAGGGGATTATAGAGGACAGGATGGTGTGATGGATTAGTATGAGTGCCACGCCTAGGGTAATAGTCATGGAGATGTCTTAGGTGTTGATAGGCTAGGTGGTAAAGTAGATTGTTTTGACATGTTCTCAGCCCCCAACTGTCCTGGAACATGGAGTCCTCATTGGCAGTGTCTACAGAGAGGCTGAAGCTTGAACGGAATATAAAGGCTAAGCCACCAGCATCCTTTTCAGAGGTCAGACTGCAGGAGACACAGGAGGCGAAGATGGTTGGAATGACCTGGACAGAGCTTGAGCTTCTTGCCCTGCTTTTGTCCTTAAGGCCACACTCTTCACAAGACACTCATTAGCTTCCTATGGCCATGCTGGACTTTAGGTGCAAAGTTGAACTGAGTCAGTCAGTTATTTGCCCTATTATTAGCACAATATTATTAATGTGTGTATGTACACACACACAGTTGCTTCAATTGTGTCCAACTCTTTGTGACCTTATGAACTGTAGTCCACCAGGCTCCTCTGTCCATGGGATTCTCCAGGCAAGAATACTGGAGAGGGTTGCCATACCTTCCTCCGGGAATATTTTAAAAATTAATTTATTTTTTAATTGAAGGAAGAATGCTTGACAGACTTTGTTGTTTTCTGTCAGACTTCTCCAGGAATAGTTATTAAATTACTATTCAGATCATAGCTCCATGACAAATATTATCCTCTTGGTCATTTTCTCTGTTCCATCCTATCCTGTACCATGTCCTTTCCATCCATCTTCTACCAGAGACATAAAACATGTAAATGCCCATCAACATATAAATCCTGTTCAACATAGAATTTTAGATCATTCAGGTATGATCTAAATCAAATCCCTTGTGATTATACAGTGTAAGTGAGAAATAGATTTAAGGGACTAGATCTGATAGATAGAATGCCTGATGAACTATGGATGGAGGTTCGTGACATTGTACAGGACACAGAGATCAAGATCCCCAAGAAAATGAAATGCAAAAAGACAAAATGGCTGTCTGAAGAGACTTTATAAATAACTGTGAAAAGAAGAGAAGAAAAAAGTAAAGGAGAAAAAGAAAGATACACCCATTTGAACGCAGAGTTCGAAAGAATAGCAAGGAGAGATAAGAAAGCCTTCCTCAGTGATCAGTGCAAAGAAATAGAGGAAAACAATAGACTGGGAAAGACTAGAGATCTCTTCAAGAAAATTAGAGATACCAAGGGAACATTTCATGCAAAGATGGGCTCAATAAAGGACAGAAATGGTATGGACCTAACAGAAGCAGAAGATATTAAGAAGAGGTGGCAAGAATACACAGAACTGTACAAAAAAGATCTTCACAACCCAGATAATCATGATGGTGTGATCACTCACCTAGAGCCAGACATCCTGGAATGTGAAGTCAAGTGGGCCTTAGGAAGCATCACTACAAACAAAGCTAGTGGAGGTGATGNCTACAATATCAGCTCCTATTTCAACCAGAGCAACCTGCTTGGCCCCTTGAGGGCTCGTTCGTTTGCATTCTCAGGTTGGCTCTGGCCAGGTCAGGCCATCCTCAGTGAGTCCTTGGGTAGGACGCCTTTGGCTCAGAATCAAACAGCTCTCTTGGTGTCCATGTCTTTCTCCTGCTAGTAGAAAGAGCAGGCTTTGCAGTCAAACAAATCTACTTTCAAACCACCACTCCATGAATTACAGCAATGAGATCCGGTAGAGTTACTTAGATCAGGCTGTCCAGCGGCACTTCTGCCACCAGGGAAAGATTCTATAATTGGGTGCTGTCAAATAGAATAGCTACTTGTCTAGTAGGACTATTGAGCACTCACAGTGGGACTTATATGAATAAACAACTTGATTTTTAGTCTCATTTAATTTAAAAATAAACACCCACATGTGACTAAGGGCTACTAGACTGGATAGCACAAAACCCCTTGAGCTTCAGTTTCTTCTCTTAAGACACAGAGATAATGAGGGACTTCACTGGTGGCCCAGTGGCTTAGAATCTGCCTTGCAATGCAGGAGACATGGGTTTGATCCCATATGCCTCAGAGCAACTAAGGCTTTGTGCCGCCACTACTGAACCTGTGTGCCACAGCTAGAGAGTTTGTGTGCTGTAAGGAAAGATCCTACGTGCCACAACTAAGACCCAACACAGCCAAATAAATAAATACTGAAGAAAAAATAAATGAAATAGAGGTAATGAATTGTACTTTTCACGGTGGTAAAATACTTGAGAAAATGTTTCACAAATATTTGACATCCAAATAATTGCTTTATTTACATACACCAGGGTTTCCCAGGCGGCTCAGACTGTAAAGAATCTGTCTGCAATGACGGCAATCCAGGTTCAATCGCAGAGTCAGGAAGATCCCCTGGAGAAGGGAATGGCTACCCACTCCAGTATTCTTGCCTGGGAAATCCCACGGACAAAATGGGAGCTATGGTCCAGGGTTGCAAAGAGTCTGACCCAACTGAGCGACTGACACTTTACATACACAGACTCTTTGCTAGATTCTGTTCTCAGCTGACCGCAGCATGTGCTTTGACCACTCCTTTCTCCTCTTTCTGTCCGTATGCAGTCACTCACTTTCCTGAAAACTCAGCTGTACCTCCGGAAATCTCAGCAAGCATCCCACACCTCCCTTTCAGGGCCACCATCCTAGCTCAAGCTGCCTCCATCTGCTTGATGTCAGCCTCGTCAGTCCCTTCGCTTCACTCTTGCTCTCCCCTCCAAACCATTCGTGACACTGGAACACAGGCACGTGTTAAAAACACAACTATCGCCATTGCCCTACTTAAACGCCTACAGAAGTTTCCTAATGGTTAACTGAGGATAAGCACCAAGACTTCTCTGGGGCCATCAGAGCTGTGCAAGATCTTGCCCCACCTGCCTTTCCAGCTCTCCTTCCTCGCTGTCCTCCAACCACCGCAGCCTCCTTTCTGGTTATCAAGTGCAGCAAGCGCCTTCATGCCTCCAGGCTCTCGCATAGGCTGTTCCTTTAGGCAGGACTGCTCTCAGTTCCTCCCTTTAACTCCTTCCTAAGATTAAGATCTCTGCTCAAAAATATCTCCTTCTCAGGAGAGCACAGTCTCCTATCCCCTTAAATTAGGGGGATCAACTCTCATTCAGACCTACCCTGTTCCTTTAAGGCACTTATCACAGTATGAAATTCTCTTATTTGTTTATGGGTCATTTATTTAAACACAAGCATTAACTCCAGGAGCACAGCCACTGTTTTTCTTTTGCTAATCTTTGCAGTCTTAGCACCTGATAGAACACCTGGCTCCTAGTATATGCTCAAAATGTATTTATTAAGGGAAGGAGTGAGACCATGGAAAACAAAGGATTTTGCAGTAGGTAAGTGAAAACTTCAGCTAGGACAGCAGCAAAACGAAACACAAAAACAAAAGCAGAGAGGATTTTCGTGGTGGTCCAGTGGATGAGAATCGGCCTGCCAGTGCAGGGGACGTGGGTTCAATCCCTGGTCCAGGAAAATTTCACATGCTGTGGGGCAACTAAACCTGTGTGCTACGGCTACTGAAACCCCAGTGCCTAGAGCCCACGCTCTGCAATGAGAAGCCGCTGCAATGAGGGGCCTGTGCCTCACAGTTAGAGAAGCCCCTGCTGTTCACAACTACAGAAAGCCCATGCTGCTGCTGCTGCTGCTGCTAAGTCGCTGCAGTCGTGTCCGACTCTGTGTGACCCCAGAGATGCAGCCCACCAGGCTCCCCCATCCCTGGGATTCTCCAGGCAAGAACACTAGAGTGGGTTGCCATTTAGAAAGCCCATCCACAGCAGCAAAGACCCAGTGCAGCCAAAAATGATAAATAAACAAAAACAGAGAGAGTGGGGTGAGGAGGAGAGAGAAAAGTTTGGTTTCAAAATCTAGAAATAACCTATTCAATATCAACATATACGTTTTTAATTTTGTGGTTAGAAAAGAATAATGCTGAGAGCTGACAAGCAATCTTTTGGACATTAGAGCTTTTAATGTTCATACTCTGGCTTTAATTGTGACTAATTTTTTAAAAATATGTATGTAGTTTTCAAATTAAAAAACTGTCTTACTTTTATTTATTTATTTTTTTTACTTTTTTTTAAAAGAAGCTTTGTTTAAAAGCTAAAAGATGTTGTTGCTTACATTGCTAAATATTTTAAATTCAGAACCACTTCATGATTTACATAGTATGAAAAATGAACCAGAGTATACTACATTTGCATCGAATATACCCATAGTATATTTTTTTATTCTTTCAAAAGATTAGGCTGAAATAATCAGGAAGGAACACCAAGCAAGTACTAATTTTTGAAATAAATCAATTTTGTGAGCAAAAATAAATATAAGCAGAAGAAAAAAAATACTTTTTAAGAAAGCACGAACATTGAAAAGATTTGACATACTGAATGTGTGTCACATATAAGATTAAGTGCCTGCACGAAAATTTCAAAAATCAACTGCAAGAATCACTGGAAGACGAAAAGTGTATGAAATGTTCAAAATACACCAAGGAAAATCACAAGTCTAGAATCTAATATCCGTTGAAATGCAATCTTTTTTCTCTATCATTACCCTCATTTTTATCAAATATATCTAAATTAAGACTAATTAGTTTGCAAAGAAAATCTGGTTAATTGACCACATGGGCTCTTTAAAGCCATTGAAAAGAAATGCAAAAAAAAGCAAAATGGCCTGTCTGGGGAGGCCTTTACAAATAGCTGTGAAAAGAAGAGAAGTGAAAAGCAAAGGAGAAAAGGAAAGATAGAAGCATCTGAATGNCATTCAGGTATGATCTAAATCAAATCCCTTGTGATTATACAGTGTAAGTGAGAAATAGATTTAAGGGACTAGATCTGATAGATAGAATGCCTGATGAACTATGGATGGAGGTTCGTGACATTGTACAGGACACAGAGATCAAGATCCCCAAGAAAATGAAATGCAAAAAGACAAAATGGCTGTCTGAAGAGACTTTATAAATAACTGTGAAAAGAAGAGAAGAAAAAAGTAAAGGAGAAAAAGAAAGATACACCCATTTGAACGCAGAGTTCGAAAGAATAGCAAGGAGAGATAAGAAAGCCTTCCTCAGTGATCAGTGCAAAGAAATAGAGGAAAACAATAGACTGGGAAAGACTAGAGATCTCTTCAAGAAAATTAGAGATACCAAGGGAACATTTCATGCAAAGATGGGCTCAATAAAGGACAGAAATGGTATGGACCTAACAGAAGCAGAAGATATTAAGAAGAGGTGGCAAGAATACACAGAACTGTACAAAAAAGATCTTCACAACCCAGATAATCATGATGGTGTGATCACTCACCTAGAGCCAGACATCCTGGAATGTGAAGTCAAGTGGGCCTTAGGAAGCATCACTACAAACAAAGCTAGTGGAGGTGATGGAATTCCAATTGAGCTATTTCAAATCCTAAAAGATGATGCTGTGAAAGTGCTGCATTAAACATGTCAGCAAATTTGGAAAACTCAGCAGTGGCCACAGGACTGGAAAAGGTCAGTTTTCATTCCAATCTCAAAGAAAGGCAATGCCAAAGAATGTTGAAACTACTGCACAATTGCACTCATCTCACACGCAGGTAAAGTAATGCTCAAAATTCTCCAAGCCAGGCTTCAGCAATACGTGAACTGTGAACTTCCAGATGTTCAAGATGGATTCAGAAAAGGCAGAGGAACAAGAGATCAAATTGCCAATATGAGGTGGATCATTGAAAAAGCAAGAGAGTTCCAGGAAAATATCTACTTCTGCTTTATTGACTATACCCAAGCCTTTGACTGTGTGGATTACAATAAACTGTGGAAAATTCTGAGAGAGGTGGCAATACCAGACCACCTGACCTGTCTCTTGAGAAATTTGTATGCAGGTCAGGAGGCAACAGTTAGAACTGCACATGGAACAACAGACTTGTTCCAAATAGGAAAAGGAGTACATCAAGGTTGTATATTGTCACCCTGCTTATTTAACTTCTATGCAGAGTACATCATGAGAAACGCTGGGCTGGAAGAAGCACAAGCTGAAATCAAGATTGCCAGGAGAAACATCAATAACCTCAAATACTTAGATGACACCACCCTTATGGCAGAAAGTGAAGAACTAAAATGCCTCTTGATGAAAGTGAAAGTGGAGAGTGAAAAAGTTGGCTTAAAGCTCAACATTCAGAAAAGTAAGATCATGGCACCTGGTCCCATCACTTCATGGCAAATAGATGGGGAAACAGTGGAAACAGTGGCTGACTTTATTTTGGGGGCTTCAAAATCACTGCAGATGGTCACTGTAGCTTTGAAACTAAAAGATCCTTGCTCCTTGGAAGGAAAGTTGTGACTGGCCTAGACAGCATATTATAAAGTAGAGACATTACTTTGCCAACAATAGTCCATCTAGTCAAGGCTATGGTTTTTCCAGTGATCATGTATGGATGTGAGAGTTGAACTATAAAGAAAGCTGAGCGCCAAAGTATTGATGCTTTTGATCTCTGGTGTTGGAGAAGACTCTTGAGAGTCACTTGGACTGCTAGGAGATCCAATCAGTCCATTCTACAGGAGATCAGTCCTCTGTGTTCACTGGAAGGACTGATGATGAAGCTGAAGCTCCAATACTTTGGCCACCTGATGCTAAGAGCTGACTCATTTGAAAAGACTCTGATGCTGGGAAAAAGTGAAGGCAGGAGGAAAAGGGGAAGACAGAAGATGAGATGATTGGATAGCATCACCATCTCAATGGATATGAGTTTGGGTGGGAAGCCTGGTATGCTGTGGTCCAGGGGGTCACAAAGAGTCAGAGACGACTGAGCAACTGAACTGAGCTGAACGGATATAATTTAAAAATTGATACAAACAGATTATTTGATTGTATTATACACACTGCAACTTGAATTTTTTGGATTCAGTTTTATGTTTTTTGTTGCATCTGTTTATATATGATAAATGTACTTTGATTCTTTTATCTGCAGTGTAGTTATCCTTGGCATAATTATACTACATTTTTTTCTGTCTATTCCTCCACTGTTTGTTTGCTCACACAAACATTGAGATTGTTTCCAAATTTTTGTTACCATCAGTTTTACAGTATCAATAATTTTCTTTGGAATTAGCAAGATTCGGAATTTCTAAGACCTAAACATATGCATTTAAAAATTTGTTTTTCAAAATGGCTATATTAGTTTTTTCTTCTGTCTGAAGAGCAGGAGAGTTTTCAAGTAAATTTATATGCAAACAGTAGTCATTTAGAAGAAAACACAACTTCCCAGGGACAAAGTTATATGATCCATGGCAAGGTGAGTTGAAGTTTTTGACAAGGACTTCCTGTGGGATTAGTCTGTAGTCACTGGTTCAGCATTTCTAGGTGATCATGTCAAAGGCTGGACAGAAATAACCATAGAAGCAGCCACCAGTATTGCTCTGTTTGCCGGTTGATTGCTACTTTTCAGGAAGCTAATGAAATTTGAACAATCACGTTGTATAACAACTTCACATCAGCCTTCAGATGGCCCAACTCACAGCCCAACTCATGCTTTGACCTAGTAGAGGCTGAGCATGATATGCTGGTGTTGGTGACTTATTAAAGCATGCAGCCACCTCTACCGGAAGGTTGAATTAAGCAGCTACAGAGAAGGTGGTTGTGAAAGAGTCATCAATCACAGGATGTCTATTATTGGCATTAAAACACCTTCTAACCGTAGCATATATTTGCATTGATTGCTATAGGCTGTGAGTAACATGCTCTCTTTCCTGGTTGCTTTGCATTCACTGCCTTGACTAGAAGCTGGTATATGTGGGCTGATTTCCTTTCTTCCTTGGAGTCCATATCTGCATTGTAGTGACCAGGGGATATTCAATGAAATACATTTATATTGAGTGACAACTTGGTGTGCAACCATCAAAATAAAATACTATGGAGATCAATTCTTTAACAACTAGAAACTGGAGCATATGCTCTGTCAAAGATTTTTGTTTGAATTTTATTTTATTTTTTTAAATTCTGTTTTTATGGTAGATCCTTGTTGATTATTTATTTTAAATATAGCAGTGCATATATGTCAATAATAAACCCCCAATCCATCCCTCTCCCCTACTCTTTCCCTCTGGTAACCATAAATTCATTAAGTCTGTGAATCTGTTTCTGTTTTGTAAATAAGTTCATTTGTTTAATTTTTTTAAGATTCCATGTATAAGTGATATCATATGATATCACTTGTCTTTGTCTGACTTATTTCACTTGGTATGATAATCTCCAGGTCTAGCCATGTTGTTGTAAATGGCATTGTTTCACTCTTTTTAATGGCTAAGCTATATTCTATTGAATATATATATATATATATATATATATATATATATATATAT
>SJYA01000262.1:1320272-1461127 GCA_006410615.1 Neotragus moschatus
GGGAGATGCTGTTAGACAGTAATGTATTCTATATGGAAAAAAGTGAAAAGAATGCCTAGAATTGGGATTTTCAATGATCATGTTTATACTGTCTTGACAACTTTCTCATGTTACTGTTCCTATGATGATGGGAGCTGATCTGTATCCTTACAAAGCTAAATAAGGGTGTGTGTGTGTGTGTGTGTTTATGAAGCAAATAGGCCAGAAAAAGGAGCCAAAATTATTTTTGGTTCGTTTTTGTAATCCCTACATTGCACATTTTACACTGATGCCCCTGAGCACTTTTCATATGTTGAATTCAGACTTTCATTTCTCAGCGGTCAATGATTTTTTTGAACTATAATACAGTGGTATCATTTATATGTCTATCGTTTAATTTCAGGAATATCTTCATTTTTCTGCATATAGCAGTGTTTATTTGTATAACTCAAAATGTCTTCTTACTTTTATTTTATAAAGATAGTCAATTGGAAAAAATAAAAGTTCCACTACTTACAATAATAAAAAGAAAGAATTTATTATGATGGTAATGGAGACAAAGATAGATGCCATTAATCTCAATTGAATGCTTCATGGACAAACCGTTATTCACCATTAGTTTCTGTATTTTAAAGTGTAACATCTAACTAGAGTCTTATTTGGAAATGCTTTGCAGAAAACATTTTTTTTTTTTTTTTTTTGCATTATGGTGTTTTCTCTTCCTAGGAACTCAACAGTTTCCCACTAGTAAGATCTCCTTGTACCCCAAAGCTTTGTCATTTGTGCAAAAATAACTTTCTGCCTGCTTGTGGCAATGCTGGGGAAAGGTGAGCTGAAATGAAGCCTCGGGGTAAAATATTGGACAGAAGGATCATTCAGGAGAAAGCTCTAAGACCAAAGGCAGGCCATCTCAAACCTCAAGGTGCATCATTGGCGGGAAGGCACTTGCCAGCAAGTTATTAGCAGTTTTAACAATACAGATTCATGAAGTGGGGCAAATCCCCAAAGCTTCTTTGGTAAAAGTTAAAGTATAAATACACAACACAACGCATAACAGTTTCTTGAATTATTCTTGCTTTCTCTCTTCCTGTTGTCTGAGTGCATGCTAAGTCGCTTCAGTCATGTCCAACTCTTTGTAACCCCATGGACTTCTCTGTCCATGGAGTTCTCCAAGCAAGAATACCGAAGTGGGTTGCCATGCCCTTTGCCAGGGGATCTTCCTGACCCAGAGATTGAACCTGCATGTCACATGGCTCCTGCTATGACAGGCAGGTTCTTCACTAGCACTACCTGGGAAGCCCTCTCTTTCTGTTAACACCTGTCTAATCTGATAGAAAACCAGATTGACTTTTTAAAAAAGTCTTCTCAGAATATAACTGCTTATTATCACGTGCACTGTTAAACCTGACCAAGCCACCATCTCCTCTCACTTGAATTTCTGAAATAGTCTGTTATTCCACACTTGCCCCCATAGTCACGTCAGACAGAGTGAGTCTTTCAGAAGGGTTAGGTTCCTCTGCTCAAAACCTTGCCAATGGCCGCTCATCTTAGAGAGAAGGGCGGAGACTCTGAAACGACCCACAGGCCCATGCATCCTGTAGGCTGTGTATTTCCACTGTGCCACACCCCTACCTTCAGTAGGTCTTCTCTGGCCTCTTCTTCCATCACCTTCTCCTGCTTCGCTCACTTCAGATCACCACAGAGGCATTGGTCTCTTTCTTCTCCCATGAACTTGCCAAGCATAATACCCTTAGGAGCCTGTTCCTTAGATGCCTATCTGACTGGCACCTTACCATTTTTTGGTCTTTACTCAATGTGTGTGTTCAGCTGCTCCCTCATGTCTGACTCTTTAATGACCCCGTGGATTGTAGCCCACCAGACTCCTCTGTCCATTGGATTTCCCAGGCAAGAATAGTGGAGTGGGTTACCATTTCCTCCTTCAGGGGATCTTCCCAACCCAGGGCTTGAATGCATTGGCAGATGGATTCTTTATCATTGAGCCATCTGGGAAGCTTAGGGATCAAACCTGCCTGTCTTACATCTCCTGTATTGGCAGGTGTGTTCTTTACCACTAGTGGGAACTGGAAAGCCCTCTTTACTTAAATATAATTGCCTAAACATCACCCTTATGTCAGAAAATGAAGAACTAAAAAGCCTCTTGATGAAAGTGAAAGAGGAGAGAGAAAGAGCTGGCTTAAAACTCAACATTCAAAAAACTAAGATCATAGCATCCAGTCCCATCATTTCATGGCAAAAAAATGGGGAAATGATGGAAACAGAGACACACTTTATTTTCTTGGGCTCTAAAATCACTGCAGATGGTGACTGCAGCCATGAAATTAAAAGAAGCTTGCTCCTTGGAAGAAAAGCTATGACCAACCTAGACAGCATATTAAATACCAGACACATTACCTTACCAACAAAGGTCCATCTAGTCAAAGCTATGGTTTTTCCATTAATCATATATGGATGTAAGAGTTGGACCATAAAGAAAGCTGAGCATGGAAGAATTGATGCTTTTGAACTGTAGTGTTGGAAGAGATTCTTCAGAGTCCCTTGGACAGCAAGGAGATCCAACCAGTCAATCCTAAAGGAAATCAGTCCTGAATATTCATTGGAAGGATTGGTGCTGAAGCTGAAACTCCAATACTTTGGCTATTTGATGCGAAGAATCGACTCCATGGAAAAGACCCTGATGCTGGGAAAGATTGAAGGCAGGAGGAGAAGGGGCCAACAGAGGATGAATTGGTTGGATGGCATCACTGACTCAATGGACATGAGTTTCAGTAAGCTCTAGGAGTTGGTGATGGACAGGGAAGCCTGGTGTGCTGTAGTCCATGGGTTCACAAGAGTTGGACATGACTGAGCAAAT
Source organism: Neotragus moschatus (assembly GCA_006410615.1). NCBI lineage: Eukaryota > Metazoa > Chordata > Mammalia > Artiodactyla > Bovidae > Neotragus > Neotragus moschatus. Next base: position 1,323,124 of record SJYA01000262.1, read on the forward strand.
GAACTGTTCAGTTCAGTCACTCAGTCATGTCCTACTCTTTGTGACCCCATGAATCACAGCACACTAGGCCTCCCTGTCCATCACCAACTCCTGGAATTCACTCAGACTCACGCCCATCGAGTCAGTGATGCCATCCAGCCATCTCATCCTCGGTTGAGAACTTAAATGATATCTATCCTGACCACTCTGTTTAACCAAAATAACCCTTTTATTTTAGTGTAGTTTCAGATTTACAGAGAATTTGCAGAGATAGTACAAAGTTCCCACCTACTTCATTCCCAATTTCATCTATTTTTGACACGTTAGTAGGGTACATTTGTCACAACAAACAAACCAATATTGATACATTATTATTCACTGAAGTCCATACATTATTGAGATTTTTAAATTTTTACCAAGGTTCTTTTTCTGTTCTAGAATCTTCTCCATGACACCACATTACATCTAGTCTTCATGTTCCTTAGGTTCTCCTGGACTATCAGTTTCTCAGACTGTCCTTCTTTTGGATGGCATTAACAGTTTCAAGGTAAACTGGTTAGGTTTTCTGTAGAAGGTCTCTCAGTTAAGATATTTTCTACTGTGGTTCTCATAATTAGGCTGGATTAATATGTTTCAGGGACGAAAACCACAAAGGTAAAATTTCATTTTCTTCACATTATGCCACAATACATACTATCAACATGACTTTGGTTGAGGTTATGTTTGTCAGGTTTCTCCAATGTAGAATTACTCTTTTGTTCTTGCTTTCCACAGAGAATTCTTCAAAGGAAGGGCACTAAGATCAGTTTACAATGAAGAAGTTAAGAGTTATGCTCTATCGGCTTAAGGAAAGATTGCCTGCCTGCTCATTTGTCCAGCTCTTTGTGATGGCATTGATGGTAGCCTGCCAGGCTCCTCTGTCCATGGGATTTTTCAGGCAAGAATACTGGAGTGGGTTGCCACTTCCTTCTCCAGGGGATCTTCCCAATCCTGGGATTGAGCTCGTGTCTCCCATGTCTCCTGCATTGCAGGTGAATTCTTTGTCACTGAGCTATCAGGGAAGTCCAAGGACATAAATTATTTGGAACTCTGCACAGGAAGTTGTCTATGTTTGTATCTATTTGATCATCAGAGTTGACTCATTATTATGTATTTTGTACTATGACTTATAATCCAATACTGTATTACTTATTTATTGCTCAAACTGTTCCAGCTTTGGCCATTGGGAGCTTTCAGTTAGCTCCTATATCTCTTTGAAACAAGTCCATCACTTGTGTGTGTGTGTGTTAGAATGTTGACCATTTCCTTACTTTCTGGCACAATAGTATGCTGCAGGCTTATTCCTCTATTCCTGGCTCCAGCTCTGGAGTCAGCCATTTCTCTAAGGAGTCTTGGTCCCTTTTTATTAAAGACTGGATAAGAAACCAAGATCTGAGCTCTGGCCATGTTTGTTACAATGGGATATTTTTGCTTGTAGGCTCTCTGTTTCAAAATAAGGAAATATAGCAACCAGTCTTTTGTAATATTGCTCTCGCACATCTTTGAGTCCCTACACCCTTTGCTCACTTTTATTTCACATAATATGCATCACCTAATTATATTCTATCTATTTGCCTACTTATGTATGTATGCACATATTTAAGAAACTGTGAGTAAATCAACATTAATCTACAAGTAGAAATAGCATCCATGGTGATTTCCCTTTCCTAGGAGTAAGATTTGATAGGGAAGATTAGCAGTATTACTTTCAAATGCAAAGCACAACACTGTCATTAGCAGTCCTGAGAAATGAAATCCAAATTTCACTATACACAAGCAATAAATAAAACATCGTTTAAAAATCTTCCCTTAGTCTCAGGTAAGTAAATATATTTAAAATAAGATATTTTAGAAATGAGTACAAATGACATATGCAAATAACTATGCATATGTATTCAAGGTTGGACTATAATAGAAAAAAAAAAATCAATTGAATTGTGACAATTTTCTCTCAACATTCTTTAAAGTCCTTGAGACTTTACGAAAGTCCAGGAAGATGCCCTGGAGAAAGAAACGATATCTGATATTTTTAGTAAGTAGAAGTTTTAATTCCTATATCTAAAAGCAATGCAAAACTTTTCTTAGTAACATTGTGATTGGACAGAAAGACCTGTTTTGATACTTGTGTATTCATGACATTTAAAATGGCTACATATTACCTCAGTGTATCATTACATAGTGTCATAATTATTAACTATATCACTATCAATGAATATTTATATTGTTTCTTATGATGTACAATACCTTTCTGAACATTCTTGAATTAATATTCAAGAATTAATATTCTTGAATTAATATTAATTATTTAAGGATAGATTCCTTCAAGTGAATTTTTTTGTGTCAGTGTGGATAGACAAGATTTTATTTCATGTTTCTAAAGTGCTTTTCAGGAATATAGAAACTTTACACTTGTACCAAGAATATGTGAAAATAACTAATTCCCCACATGTTCGCTAATATTGTGTAATATCATTCTTTTACATTTTTGCTAATCTGGACTTTAATTTGCTTTTCTTCTTTACTATCAGTGAGTATAAACATCTTTTCTGGAATGTGTTGAACATTTTCCCTCCTTTGGTGAACTGCCTTTTCATTTTATTATCCCATTTTTATATTGTGATTTCTAAGGTGTATTTTTTCCTGATATGTAAGAATTAATTGTATATTAAGAATATCAACATCCTATCATATGTTGCCAGTGCTTTTCTAGTGAGTCATTTGATTTCTGACTTTCTATCTGGTATTTTTTTAACTATAAAACTTTTATTTTTAAGGTAACCAGTCTCTTCCATTATGACGTCTGCATTGGCATCACATTTAAAAAGGTAATAGAAAAATTCCATCTTAGTTCATACCTATATTGCAATACGAACATATGCTTATGTTTTGGAGCATAGCTGTGATGTTTTGGAGGGCTAAATATATGAGCAATGGAGTTCACATTGCCATCTTAGAGTCAGATATCTTTTTTATTTGTAAATGAAATCAGATTTGAAAATTTAAACAGTTTGTAGACCTCTTAACCATTTATTGTTTAAAGATGATAAAAAAGGTACTTTGAATTCTTTCACTTTATATCAGTGTTGATATGTAAAAACAGTTGTTTACCAATCATATGAATATAAATGTTTTGCTCTTAATACTTTTTTCTGCCAGAATTGAATTCAATTATTTATTTCCATTGTTAAAAAAAGCACTTTTAAAAAGAAACAAAATAGTAAATGTGGAAATTTTTGTATTCAGTTCACCTTGCTGGAATAAATGGAATTATATGTTATTACTGGCAACTGAAGGATAAGGATGTTATGTAAATTCACATTTGTGCTTACACTTACAGTTGTTACAAAACCATGAATCAAACAGGCACACTGAGTATTTATTAGTGATTTTATATTGATTCTTCAGTCTCTGTTGAAACATATAGTCCAAGGGTTGTATATTAATAGACATTCTGCACCCAGAATTCAGAATGGTTCTCTTCCTTATATTTGATGGAGATCAAGAATCTCTAAGTCTTGTCTATTTTTTAATCCCTGCCTGCCAAAGTGTGCTTCCTTATGAGAGGATAAGAATGTGCAGAACCCTGAGGGGAGTGGACTAAAGAAGACTGGAAAACTGTGAGAAACCGTGGAGTGGGCTGAAATGAAAACGTAAGAAGTCAAAAGCTATCCAGAGTAACAAGTAACAAACTCCAAGGCAAGTTTGGCCTTGGAGTACAAAATGAAGTAGGGCAAAGGCTAACAGTTTTGCCTAGAGAACACACTGGTCTTTGAAAACACTCTCTTCTAACAACACAAGAGACGACTCTATGCGTGGACATCACCAGATGGTTGATACCAAAATCAGATTGACTATGTTCTTTGCAGGAGAAGATGGAGAAGCTCTATACAGTCAGCAAAAACAAGACCAGGAGCTGACGGTGGCTCAGATCATGAACTCTTTATTGCCAAATTCAGACTCAAATTGAAAAAGGTAGGAAAAAACCACTAGATCATTCAAGTATGACCTAAATCAAATCCCTTACAATTAAACAGTGGAAATGACAAGTCGATTCAAGGGATTAGATCTGATAGAGTACCTGAAGAACTATGGATGGAGGTTCATAATCTTGTATAGGAGATGATGGTCAAAACCATCTCCAAGAAAAACAAATGCAAAAAGGCAAAAGAATTGTCTGAGGAGGCTGTAAAAATAGCTGAGCAAAAAAGAGAAGAGAAAGACAAAAGAGAAAAGGAAAGATAGATCCATCTGAATGCAGAAGAGAAAAGGAGCAAGGAGAGAAAAGAAGGCCTTCTTAAGCATTTGATGCAAAGATATAGAGGAAAACGATAGAATGGGAAAGACTAGAGATCTCTTTAAGGAAATTAGAGATACCAAGGGAACTTTTCATGCACAGATGGGCACAATAAAGGACAGTGTGGACGTAACAGTGTGGATGAAACAGTGTGGACCTAACAAAAGCAGAAGATATTAAGAAGAGGTGGCAAGAATACACAGAACTATACAATGAGATCTTCATGACCCAGATAATCAAGATGGTATGATCACTCACCTAGAGCCAGACATCCTTGAGTGCAAAATCAAATGGGCCTTAAGAAGTATCATTATGAACAAAGCTAGTAGAAGTGTAGGAATTCCAGCTGAGCTATTGAAAATCCTAAAAGATGATGCTGTTAAAATTCTGTACTCAATATACCAACAAATATTGAAAACTCAGCAGTGGTCACAGGACTGGAAAAGGTCAGTTTTCATTCCAATCCCAAAGAAAAGCAATGCCAAAGAATATTAAAACTACTACACAGTTGCACTCATTTCACACACTAGCAAAGTAATGCTCAAAGTTCTCCAAGCTAGCCTTCCGCAGTATGTGAACCGAAAACTTTCAGATGTTCAAACTGGTTTTAAAAAAGGCAGAGGAACCAGAAATCAAATTGTCAACCTCCACTGGATTATAGAAAAAACAAGAGAATTCCAGAAAAACATATACTTCTGCTTCATTGACTATGCTAAAGCTTTTGACTGTGTGACTTACAACAAACTGTAGAAAACTCTTAAAGAGATGGGAATACCAGACCACTTGACCTGTCTCCTGAGAAACCTGTATGCAGGTCAAAAATCAATATTTAGAACTGGACATGGAATAACAGACTGGTTCCAAATTGGGAAAGGAGTATGTCAAGGCTGTATATTGTCACCCTACTTATTTAACTTATATGCAGAGTACATCATGTGAAATGTGGGGCTGGATAAAGCACAAACTGGAATCAAGACTGCCGGGAGAAATATCAGTAACCTCAGATATGCAGATAATACCACTCTTATGGCAGAAAGGGAAGAGGAACTAAAAAAATCTCTTGATGAAGGTGAAAGAAGAGAGTGAAAAAGCGCGCTTAAAACTCACCTTCAAAAAGCTGAGATCATAGCATCTGGTCCTATCACTTCATGGCAAATGGATAGGTAACAATGGAAACAGTGACAGACTTTATTTTCTTGGGCTCCAGAATCACTGCAGATGGTAAGTGCAGCCATGAAATTAAATGATGCTTGCTCCTTGGAAGGAAAGCTATGACAAACCTAGACAGCATATTAAAAAGCAGAGACATTACTGACAAAAGTCTGTAGTCAAAGCTATGGCTTTTCCAGTAGTCATATATGGATGTGAGAGTTGGACCATAAAGAAAGTTGAGCACCCAAGTATTGATGCTTTTGAACTGTGGTGTTGGAGAAGACTCTTGAGAGACCCTTGGACTGCAAGGATATCAAACTCGTCAATCCTAAAGGAAATCAATTCTGAATATTCATTGGAAAGTCTGATGCTGAAGCGGAAGCTCCAATACTTTGGCCACCTCTTTCAAAGAGCTGACTCATTAGAAAAGACCCTGATGTTGGGACAGATTGTAAGCAGGAAGAAAAGGGGACGACAGAGGATAAGATGGTTGAAAAGTATCACCGACCCAATGTACATGAGTTTGAGCAAGCTCTGTAAGGTGGAGAAGGACAGGGAAGCCTGGGGTGCTACAGTCCATGGGATTGCAAAGAGTTGGACACGAGTAAACCACTGAACAATGACATGATGTGGGCTGAGCATTCCACTTTTGTAAGCTCTCACTTCTCCTCAAGCCCTTCTAGGTCTCAAAGTCTGGACGTCTTTGATGGTGACATGCCAGGCTGCCACTGTTGGGTACGCCAGCAGACCACCGACAAGAGGCTACTGTGGATCCGGCTCCCTAGAGCCTTTGTTGGAAAACTCACTGAGAGCACAATTGGTGATCTTTAAATTCCACTCCAAATAATGATATTTACACAGTTGAGACAGAGTACTCAATGGGGTGGGCTGAAGACCCTGAATTAGCCACATTGATCTGGCAAGTGATGGATATGTTTCCCACTGCAGGGAAGAAGCACGCAGAATGAAGAGCTTTATCTTCTATTTAAAAACTCCATGGACAAATCCATCAGGCTCTTTGACAGGTAAATTAAGCAGGGTTCCAGTTTCCAAGGAGCCCAACTCATATTCCCCTTCAGGAGCTTAACTGGCTTTAAAACCTGCCTCAGAATTTATGCGTCTCGGTCTTCCTCATGGTCAGAGCCAACTCACTGGGCGCCACCCACAGCTGCTGCCGTTTCTCCTGGATGTGGCTATTCCTGTAACAGACAGGCTTTTCTTCTTGAACAACCCACCCAGAGGGTAAGTCATTCCTTTGCTGAGCTTGGGGAAAGCTGTGGCAGTTACAAGGCACATTTTGGTCACTGATGGACCGTGACATTGAAGTCAGTAAATTCCATTTGGGAACAGAGATTCCCAGACCTTACTTTCACTAGGATTGAAGAAATTATAGCCCCAGTCCAAAAAAAAAAAAAGAGAAAAACAAGCTACACAGGTCTCTTTCCTGAAGAGTGATATTCTGAAGGGAGTGGGAACTCCCTAAATCAACTAATTACGTGTCAGATATTTATTAAGCATGTAGTGTATGTAGGTGCCTGAGACATGAATGATAAATGAATGATAAATAATACACCGGAGGTCTTGTCCTCAAGGAATAAAATCCTCCGACCCCATGTACATGTCTCATAAGTGCTAGCACCTAATTAGCTTGCAGGCTAAGGGCAATGAGCTGGTCACTGCAGAGAAATACAAATGAATGACATTATATGCATCTTCCTAGTCTCTGCCTCTTCATCACAGTGACTACCATCTCCTTCGGGTTTTCCATGAGCCTAGCCCTGAACTAAACACTTTACTATAAGCCTTGTATAACTGTGTCAATTATTCAGTATTTATCTGATGTGGCAGGTGAGGGGATAGATGCTCAGGATGTTTCATCCATTCCTTCTTTATTTTTCCACTGATATTGAGTGTCAGAGGCTGTTCTGGGGTCTTGCTCTACAGGTCTGGGAGCTCCAAAGTTTCTCAGGCACCAAGTTATGTCTCTGTTCACATCACCTCCTCCTGGTGGCTGTGCCCCATTTCAAACCTGAAGGTAGCACAAAGCCTAGAATTTGGATGGGAACTATGCCATTGGGGGGATTGTGGGACCCTGATTAACCAGAACAACGTTCATCTTGATTGAATATATATAACCAAGGAGGGCTTCCTTGGTAGCTTAGATGGTAAAGAATCGTCTGTAATGCAAGATACCAGGGTTTGATTCTTGGGTTTGGAAGATCCCCTGGGGAAGGGAATGGCTACCCACTCTAGTAGTCTTGTTTGGACAATCCTATGGACAGGGAAGACTGGAGGGCTACAGTCTATGGGGCCACAAAAAGTCGGATACGACTGAACAATTCACACTTTCACAACCAAGGAAGGAAAGAAGGCGATTATATTTCATTAAAAGGGCAGGAACAAATGTGGTTTCCCGGTTCTCTCATTTTAACAACACTTGAATAACACAGATTCTACATTTCCTGAGTACTTTGATAAAAGACAACTCCTTGCACACATCTTCTCAATCTTCTGAATTTGTCAGGATCAATCCCAATGCTACCACTCCAGAAAGGATTTCCCTGTCTATTCTAATAAGAGTAAGGTTGTTACAGGCATCCAGGCATCATAGATCTACAGTGTCGGTTGAACTCTGTAGGTTTTATTTTAAATAATAATTATTCTTAATTATGGGTCTTTTTGTCTCTCTCCCTCGTGTACTCTGTCACTCAGTCACGTCAAACTCTGCGACTCCCTGGATTGTCTGTAAAACAGTCATTTATTTCTCATGGACCACTTATCCTCGACTCAGTGCAGAGAAGAGAGGGGATGTTTAGTAGATATGCTCTTGAATAAACAGATATTTTATCCGCAGGGAAATATGGCAATCTAGTGAACACACCTATGTGTAGGGTAGAACAATTGTTAGACTTGTCTGAATAACTGTCTTCACATAATGTGGAAAGAAACTGGGCTTTCTATATTACCGACGTGCTTTCTACATTGTCGTAGACAATGGAGGCTGCTGTGAAACGTGGCTTGTGAAAAGAGTGCATATGTCAAGCTCTAAAATATGCAGTGCTGCGCATCACGAGGATTGACACACCGACAAAATCTATGTAAATGAACCACTGATCAAAGATAAACTTGTTAGGGAAGCAGACTTTCCATGACGCCAATCTATACATTTCTGAAGTTTGCACTGCATTATTCATTTATAGGAAGTGTTCACGGGTCTTGGCATTTACTTTTAGGGAAAGTGTATAATAAATAGACTTTGGAACGTCTTCTCAAGCACACTCTTCTCTGAGGGCAGGATTTAGCACATTTGGGGATAAGACAAGTTGGAATACATTGTTTAAACAAACGGCTTCTGGATTTGAACTGCCGGGTTTAAAATTCAGGTGCTATATGTTTTATAACTTTGGTGAGCTTCAGGTTTCTCAAAAGTGAAATTGGGAGGATAAGATGATAATAGTTTTCACTAATGTGTGTGGATGTGTATGCGTGTAAGAGAGAGGACTGAGAAGATCTTGGCAAAAGTACTTCACGGTGTTTGGTACTATATGATACACTTTTACTTAGGTTTAATGACATTGGACGATTTTCTTTTTTAAATCTATTGTTTATTGGAGTATAATTGCTGCGTTAGCTCCTACTGTGCAACAAAGTGGATCAGCTATATGTATACATTGATCCTTTTCCTCCCCCTCATCCTACTACTCTAGGTCATCCCAGAGCACTGAGCGGAGTTCCCTGTGTTATCCAGCAGCTTCCCAATAGCCACCTATTTTAAACATGGCAGTGTCTATATGTCAGTGCTACTTTCCCAATTCATGCCACCTTCCCCTTCCCCCTGCCCTTCTGGGCCCACGTATCTGTCCCCTTTGTCTGCATCTCTATTCCTGCCCTGCAAATAGATGCGTCTGTACCATTTCCCAAACTTTGCTAAAACCTCTATTTGTATGAACCTATTTGTCTTCCACTTCTATCTTACTTTTCTCTTCTCCTCTGATTTCCTCCCAAGTGCCAGCAATACTTGACTTTTAGAAGGCAGGGTGCTGTCTCAGAAAAATTGAAGACAAAGCATATAGCTTTTTAGGGCATGTGCTGTGAGGGGCTGTGGGTGAGTGCTCCATTTAGGAAATGATCTCATTCAATGAAATCATTGTCATCTTTTAGACTAGTCGTCATCTTGGGAAGCACAGACTCCAGCGCCCAGCAGGGATTGTGTGTTTGATTGATTGATGGCATTAATCGTCATGATTCTTAAGCCAACCCTGTAACCATTCTTGTTGCCACATGACTCGCAGTGCTTCTCCTGAGATAGGAGCAGCATGTTTCACTCTGAGCTGGCCATGTAGCTTGTGCTGGACATAAGAATGTTAGCTGATAGAACAAATAGAAACTGAAAAAAACCCCCAAAAAACTATTAGACATTTCTGCTTCTTCTTTAGTCCCTCTGTCTTCTCATGAAAACCTGCCTGGACAGAGCTGAGGCTTTTGAAATAGCCTCAGAACTATCCTAGATCAGTTGTGTAAGGTCCTGTCAACCTAGGCCAAAATATTGGGGTGGGAGCATATTCAAAAGCAGAGATATTAATTTTCCAACAAAGGTCCATCTAGTCAAGGCTATGGTTTTTCCAGTAGTCATGTATGGATGTGAGAGTTGGACTGCAAAGAAGGCTGAGCCCTGAAGATTTGATGCTTTTGAACTGTGGTGTTGGAGAAGACTCTTGAGAGTCCCTGGGAGTGCAAGGAGATCCAACCAGTCCATTCTGAAGGAGATCAGCCCTCGGATTTCTTTGGAAGGAATGATGCTAACGCTGAAACTCCAGTACTTTGGCCACCTCATGTGAAGGGTTGACTCATTGGAAAAGACTCTGATCCTGGGAGGGACTGGGGTCAGGAGGAGAAGGGGATGACCAAGGATGAGATGGCTGAATGGCATCACTGACTCGATGGGAATGAGTCTGAGTGAACTCTGGGAGTTGGTGATGGACAGGGAGGCCTGGCGTGCTGCGATTCATGGGGTCGCAAAGAGTCGGACATGACTGAGCGACTGAACTGAACTGAACTGAGCCTTTCCCTTCTCCAGGAGATCTTCCCAATCTAGGGATTGAACCCAGGTCTCTCACACTGCAGGCAGATTCTTTATCAGCTGAGCCACAAGCTGCTGCTAAGTCGCTTCAGTTGTGTCCGACTCTGTGTGACCCCATAGACAGCAGCCCATCAGGCTCCCTGTTCCTGGGATTCTCCAGGCAAGAATACTAGAGTGGGTTGCCGTTTCCTTCTCCAGTGCATGAAAGTGAAAAGTCAAAGTGAAGTCGCTCAGTCGTGTCTGACTCTTAGCGATCCCATGGACTGCAGCCCACCAGGCTCCTCCATCCATGGGATTCTCCAGGCAAGAGTACTGGAGTGGGCTGCCATTGCCTTCTCTGAGAGCCACAAGGGAAGCCCATAAACAAGTCAGGAGGTCTAAATGAGACCAGGAGATTGTGCATCTAGGCCAGCCTAAATCACCCAACTGAAGATTCGTGAGCCAAATGAATATGCATAGTTCTAAGTTACTGAAAGTTGGAACAGTTTGTTAGTATTATTGTAGACATACATAACTTACATTGAATATGAGATGGACAGGCTCGTGGAATGTTGTGTAGAATCTTTCTAAAGTATAACATTTATCATGTTGTACCTAAATGGCTCTTTATTAGTTAAGCCCTGACTATCTGATCAACCACAACCCTTTTTCTCCCTATACTCCAAAATTACTTCTTTCAAATTTGTACTTATATTTATGAATATAGCATATTATATGTCTTAGACTTTGTTGCCTGGAAAGACCACTTGCAATGAATTAAATTTCCACTTGTTCCTTGGTTCCTATTTTAGGAATCTTTTTTTTTTTTTTTTGGACCTATGTAGACCCTGTAAGAGAAGTTTGGGTAACTCTCCTCTAGGTTACCTAACACAGCACTTCATGGTTTCACTTTCTTGGTCCTTATCATATGTTGGTGTCATTGCCTGTTTCCTGGCTTCACTGGGATCCATGTTCTTAGAGAGCTAAAGACTTCTATTTTGTGTTTTATGAACCATTGCTTTTTCAGTATGGAGCTCAGTGTCTGGTACACAATTTGTGTTCAACTAATAGATGTCAAAGGAATAAATGAAAAGATGTTGAATTCATGGGCAAATGGGAGAAATGATGGTATTGTGAAGGTCCATGTCCCAGGACAAAGATAGAAAGTGAAATTGACAGGAAAGAAAATGTTAAGCTCTTCTAATGTTCAAGCCACACAGAATAGTCTCCTACTCTCCAGATCTTTTCTACAGGTTTCAGGCAAAGATCAGATACCATCCAGATTACTAAACTAAAAGATTTCTTGTTTTATAAGCAAGGGGAAAAAAATTATAAGTAAATCACCTCTGGGGGCAATCAGAGTGGCATCTGCCAATTAAGCAACATGGATGGGGCTTTACTCCTTTCCTAAGTAAATTAAAGAAAATGAGAAAGTTTATTTTCTTGATAATTTAGATCATTAAAATGTGAATTTTGACCCACTGTTTTTTTCTTATTTAAAGAGGATAATTGTTTTGCAATGCTGTGTCGGTTTCTGCTGTACAACAACCTGAAGCAGCTGTAAGTAAATATGCGTATATACCCTCTCTCGTGAGCCTTTCTCCCACCAAGCCCCTGATCCCACCCACTCCCCAGTCCCATCCCTCTAGGTCATCCCAGAGCACCAGGCTGTTCCCTGGACCATACAGTAGCTTCCTATGCTATCTATTTTGTACTACCTTGTAGTGTATACAGATATATCAATGCTATTCTCCCAATTCATACCCCTGCTTCTTCCTCTACTGTGTCCACGGTTCATTCTCTACATCTGTGTCTCTTTTCCTGCCCTGCAAATGAGATTATCAGTACCATTTTTTCTAGATTCCATATATATGATTGTTTACCCTTTCTTACCTTACAAATAAAAATAATTCCCCAAAGTTGTGATTGCCTAAGTTAACCCAAATGATAGTGAGAAAGGTAAAATCTGGCCCTGAAAATTTGCAGCTCTTTCAGTGTGGGTGTTTTTTTTTTTTTTTTACCACAATGCACTCTCTTTGACCCCTTTCCTCACACATTCCATTGTGTTGTGCAGAATCTGCATGGCTGGAATGAATACAAGTGGAAGGGGAAGTTAAATCCATCTAAACTTTAAAATGTAAGGGAGATTTAACATTCTTATGTCCTCTGGGATGCTATGGCACATTCATGGTTCATGTAGTCAGCAAACTAAAGGTCGGGCTTTCACTGGTGTTCAGCATAAAGTATGTTGTAATGTTGACAGGCTATATTTTTACAATGGTGCTAAAAGATTAAAATAAATATATATCAATGTTGATCCTAACAAATGTATGCACTGCAGCTAATAGAAGTAACATCAGTTTTCAAGTCTGTAATTGTTTATCCATATGTTGCAAATGGTAGTTTTTCCAAAATATAATAATTTGGCACTTTGTTCTGTAGATTTTTTGTTTTTGGAGGAGAAAATAAAATTAATATTGGAAGATCTTGATTTCTAGACTATATTACTGAGGGAAAAAATTATGATCCGGGTTTTCCATCAGCTTTTCCATCAGTTGTATGGGAATTCCATCTCTACAAGTCTTTCTGTGTAGCAATTTTTGCTTCTCTAAATACTAAAGGAATAGATACCCCATGCTCTCTAACTTTTCACAAGGGAGCATATCACAAGTCTAAGGTCTTTGAATCTGTAGGATAATGTATTACTTGTACTTTAGTTCTGTGCCCACATTTCTCTTGTCCCTGTGCTGCAGGGACCCCCAAATCTCCTGCCAACAGGGCTCAATGACTCTTCCTCTTTCTGCTCACATCCCCAAAACTAATGACAGGGTTCACACACATTGCTTGAGAAGAACTGCCCCTGTGAGGGAAGAATTCTCTTTCTCAAGATGGTAGTTCTTTGATTCAGCCTGTATGAACATCTCAGCTCTTAAAAGGTTGTGCTGTTATTTCTAGGCTAGAGATCTTTCAGATGAGGTTGTTGATAAGAAGCATATCCAGTAGTTAGTCAGTACAAGTCCATGGATCTGGCTCCCCATGTACAGTTTCACAGCTGTGCACATGTCCTCCCCTCCTCGCCATGTCCTGCCTCTCTGGAGGACCCTCTAGAGGAGCCGCCAGCTTCAGCTTCCCTCCTTTGCATTGAGTCTTAAGTGTATTGATCAAGGACCATTCTTCTTTCCAAGCAGCTGAACTTAGTTCATGTACGTTTTACCTCTGGTATCCTTCAAGAGCCCTTCTCAAGAGCTCCTGAGATCCTTATCTGGTCTCCTATATGATGATTTTTTTTTTCCCTAGGTGAAGTATTTACATTGACACTTTAATAATGAGCTGGGCGACTTTGGCAGTCCAGTGGTTGACTCAGCACTTTCACTGCAGGGAGCATGAATTCGAGTCTTGGTTGGGGAACTAAGATCTCACATGCCTTACAGAGGGGCCAAAAAGTTATATATGCAAACTTAATAATGTGCGGAAGGTAATGTTGAAGCTAGATATATACACATGATGGTAGGAGAGGGCTATGTAGCCAGCATAAAGGTAGTCTATCATTTGATAGGTACCTGATGCTTTAGATTTACCAAGAGATTTTAAAATTACCATCTAAGGAACTAACTTATATTGTTTATAACAATCTGTTCTGAGACTACTTTTCCTATTTAGCATCCTAAAGTTTTTCCTCCCTTCTAATTTTCTGTCTATATTTCTACCCATATTCAATTGCAGTAGGCACTTTGTTTGCTTTTACTCAGAGTGATACCACCCTGAAATGTCTTTCCTGGATTTTCTGCTTACTAAAATTTATTCAAATGGCAGGGCTCAGGGCAGATGTCCCGGGAGGAATGAGCAAACACTCCCTTATGTTTCAATCAGAAGCAAGCATTTCCTACTCAGCACCCACTGCCAGTTTCTCACATTGCTGAGTTCATGTATCGTGTTGTGGCCTCTTATTTGTGTTGGGCATATAAAATACATGTGTCTGTTTATTTTTAATATTTAATAGTGTTTATTCAGTACTGTTTGTTTTTGTGCCAACAAATTAGGCAGAAGGAAAATCACTGTTACTCCCTGACTTTCGTGTGTTGAACGCAAAACCACAGTCACTAACTCAGAAGCCCAGGAACGCGCTTTCATCAGCAAAGGTTTCAGACTCCTCCAGCTATTTGATACCTTCTTAAGTGTTCTGTGCCCTCTCTCAGTTGCTCCAGGAGACCAGAGATAAAATAAAGTATTTTGAATAGACAAAGTAATGAAGAAATCACCCACGGTGATCACCTATTAAATTGTTTTCATCATAACCTGAAATGTAAAGAATACAGGAAAGTAATATATCTTTATGGAATCCAGGTGGATTTAGATGGATTGGTTGCTGATTTCTGAAAAATATTTGCTTACAAGCAATATCAGAGTAAAGAAATAAAGTTTATTTGTCACAAGGATGCTGTGAGGAGGCAACCTGGGTTTCACCAACGACGAATTTTGGACTAATAAAGGAAAGCTTTGCAAACAGTAGTATCAACTTTCCTGCAGCAAGTCGTTGTAACATTTATAACGTGTTTAGTCAGCTCTTGTTAAATGGCTTTAGGAATGATAAGAGATGTCCTTTGATGGAAGATGTGGCTTCATAGGTATCATTTCATATCTGACTTTCAGAACATGAATGAATGTTGACACCACAGAAGGAAATAAAAGGGGAAAATTATCCTAATTTATAAAATGAGATAATAATACCTACATCGTAGAGTTACGATAATGAAATAATATATAAACTGCTTAGCTTTGCATTTAGGGCAAATCATTTTCCACACATGTTAGGTCTCCTAATAACGGTAGTAATTATTCATCACTTACTATTGCAGGTGTTCTAAGGACTTCACGCGGCTTAGCACTGTTCATCCTCTAGACAAACCCTATCACGTTCTCAAAACGCCAAATATAATATAAGAAGCTTAGCGCAACCTTTGCCAGCTGATTGCTAAAGTGATACACATAAAATACCCTTCCATAATTTAGTTCTCAAAGATAAGTTCATAGGGTCAAACATCTACTAATGTGGCTAGAAAATATTACCGCCATTATGAAAAGTATGATTGCATAACAATTTCTTTACAATTGCTTTACAGTTATAAAGCTATTACATACACATCTCATTTGATCTCCTACTTAATAGGTTCTATTAAGTAAGAAAAGTAGTTATTATTATCACTTTTTACATCTATAGAAACTGAAACTCAGAAAGATTAAACAACCTGCATTATCATGTATTAGAATTAAAGAGCCACTGCACTTGGTAATTCAACTATACTCCAATAAAAATTTTTAAAAAAGTTCAGAGCCTTGTCTCTGAATTCTAGTCTAATATTTCAAGTCTCATATCCATCATCCCCCAGGCCCCATGATAAGTGCAGTTAAGATACTCTGGGTTACCTTACCACAAGGACTCACAGTCTGATGGGACACTAATTCTACTCAGAGATTGTTAGAGATGACTTCCTGCTCCTAAGATCCATATTCTCTTCTTGGACACACATGAAGAACATGTTTTTCCAACTCCCTTGCAGTCAGGTATGGCTGTGGTCATGAGTTCCAGTCAATGGAATGTGATAGAATGGCCTTGTACCATCTCCAGTTCCATTTTGCTCTCTACTATCTGGGTTCAGATGACTACAGGGAAGAAAATTAAATTTTACACCCAGGGGCACCTGCAGAGACTGGCAGCTTCTCTTCTCAGGTGGCTCAGTGGTAAAGAATTCTCCTGCCAGTGCAGGAGATGCAGGGGACGTGGGTTAGATCCCTGGGTTGGAAAGAGCCCTTGGAGGAGGAAATGGCTACCCACAACAGTATGCTTGCTGGGAAAATTCCATGGACAGAGGAGCCCAGTGGGCTACAGTCCATGGGGTCCCAAACAGTCAGACACTGAGCATGTATGCATATCACTCTGTTCTCAACCAGAAAATATCATAAGATGTTTAGTGGAACACTATGTCTACAATATAATGACAGTTTTACGAGACAGAAAGTTCCACGGTCACATGCTCTTGGGCAATTTTGAGTTATATAATATATAGTTGGATCGTTTGTGGCAGGACTTCTCGGAGCTTTAATTTATTGCACCAGTGAGCTCTGTGCAGAGGGCAGCACAGAGTTTTCAGAATTTTCCAAAGTCATTTGTCACAGGCAAACAGTATTCCAGCAAACATATGTTGGCTCCACTGCACCATACTAAGCCTTATCTTTGATTCATACAGAACTTCTTTGTGAGTTTGGTGAGAAAAGAAAGTGACATCTCTTTTCTCATCTCTGACAACAAACTGCCTCTAAACTAGTTACTGAGCTTCCCAGATGGCACTAGTGATAAAGAACCTGCCTGCCAATGCAGGGAAGACCTAAGAGACGTGTGTTCAACCTCTGGGTCGGGAAGATCCCCTGGGGGAGGGCATGGCAACCCACTGCAGTATTCTTGCCTGGAGTATTCCATGGACAGAGGAGCCTGGTGGGCTACAGGGCATAAGATCACAAAGAGTTGCACATGACTGAAGTGACTTAGCACGCATGTAAGCTACTTCCTAGTTATTGCTTTGGGCTTTAACTTTCCCATCTACAAAATACGTCTGTCCTCTGAGGATTTCATTCTCTGCGGTAAGTGTCATGGGTCAGCTGCACAAGGAAGGGGAAGCTATACTGTGCATCAGTATAGATAAGGGGAATCCCTGGCTCTTGCCTTAAGGAGCTGGCAAATCCAGATCAGTTCATTAGAACCTTCCAGGTCTTGGTGTTTTTATCTGAAAGATAATGAAGCTGAACTCCATCATCTAGTCCAGAGAACCTTTCCATATAGGCCAAAGCTATATGATTTTACTGAGACTAGCACTAGAAAATGATTTAAGAAATAATAAACTCATGTACACCTAAAAGTAATAAAATTATTTTAAAAAAAGAAATAAAAAAACAGAAAGAAATAATAAAATATACAAAGCTGATGAGATCAACCTCAGATAAAAGTGAGACTGCAAAAGTTTGGAATAGTGTTACCTGTATAATTGGATTGTGGCCCCTTTTGTTTCTGAGAAGGAGGGAAGAAGAGAAGAGTGAGAGAAATAAAAAAAATAAGTGTGTAAGTAAAAGAGGAATAGACAAGCTGTTGTTATTAGAAGTGGACTGGAAACTTTAGATATTAAGCTTCTCTTTATCTCTCTATAAAGTCACAAATTTTATAACATGAAAAAAGAAAATAAGAGTACTACTTTTAGATTGACTTTAAAAACCCTAAAGCAATTAAAGAATATATCATCAATTCAAATAAATTGGTGGAGGAAAACCAAATCCCAACAAATCAAGGTCTAAAACACATGTTGTGTGCATGCATGCTATGTTGCTTCGGTCCTATCAGACTCTTTGTGACCCTGTGGACTGTAGCCTGTCAGGCTCTTCTATCCATGAGGTTCTCCAGGCAAGAATATGGGAATGGGTTGCCATTCCCTCTTTCAGGGGAACTTCCCAACTCAGGGATTGAACCTGTGTCTCTTATGTCTCCTGCATTGGCAGGCAGGTTCTTTACCAATAATGCTTCCTGCTGCTGCTGCTGTGCTTCCTGGGGAGTCCCCAAAATGTAAGCTAATAAAATGCAAATATTGCCTGATGCCCTAATTAGTAGTTTACAGGATGGATATTGTTTTCCGATTATAAGAATAGTACATCCAATCACTGCAGATGGTGATTGCAGCCATGAAATTAAAAGACGCTTACTCCTTGGAAGAAAAGTTATGACCAACCTAGATAGCATATTCAAAAGCAGAGATATTACTTTGCCTATTAAGGTCCGTCTAGTCAAGGCTATGGTTTTTCCAGTGGTCATGTATGGCTGTGANGGGAGGCCTGGTGTGCTGCAGTTCATGGGGTCACAAAGAGTCGGACATGACTGAGTGACTGAACTGAACATGCTTATTTAAAAAATTAGATAAAAAGATTAAGAAAATGAAATAATCTGTATTCCCATGAATAGCCAATGTTAGTATTTAGTTGTAAACCCTTAGATTTAGTGTGCCTACTCGTAAGTGTATTTTATATGAGTATGGTACTCATAAGAACATTTTAAAATTACACTACAATGGATCATACTATGTACAAGGTTTAATAACAGACTTTATTCACTTAATATATAGAATTTTTATATCAATAAATGTGGATTTGTTAAGTAGTTTTCATTAGCTAATTATTTAATGAGACTTTAATCAGTTATCAACATAGTTTAGTACCTTTCTGTAAATTTACTGAGTATTTACATTTCTTCTGCAAAAAGATTTGTTTTATGTTAATTTAAGCTTAATTAGATCCCATTTGTTTATTTTTGTTTTTATTTTCATTATTCTAGGAGCTGGATCAAAAAAGATCTCAGTGCAATTAATATCAAAGAGTGTTCTTCCTATGTTTTCCTCTAAGAGTTTTATAGTGTCTGGCCTTGCATGTAGTCGTTTAGCCCATTTTGAGTTTACTTTTGTGTGTGGTGTTGGAGAGTGTTCTAATTTCACTCTTTTGCATGTAGATATTCAGTTTTCCCAGCACCACTTATTGAAAAGATTTTTCTCCATTGTATATTCTTGTCTATTTTATCATAGACTTTTAAAAACTGAGGTACAACTGACATCCAACGTCAGGTGTAGAACATAATGATTCATTATTTGTACATATTGCAAAATGATCACTACAATACATCTTTAACATCTAGTCTCATACATTACATGGTTTCATAAACTAATCATATGGGATTCTTTTCTAAAGAGCAAAGATTCGGGCTGGGAGGAAGAGGTGTGATGAACAAGCCCAAGATTTTCTTTGACATATGGAGTGGGTAGGCCAAAGATGGTTCAAAGCTAAGGATAGTCACACATTAAATAATTGTGCCCTTGTCATATTTGTACAGATTCATAGAATTCTGTCTAGATCACATCAAGTTGTGGAACTATAACTTTCTTTTGTCAAATGACCAGGCATTGGTAATTATTCCCATCTTTTATTTAAGGGAAGGATTGCAGTCTTCTGAAGCACAGCTTGGGAAGAAATAAGACAAAAGATAAGAAGAGATATTAATAGCTAGCATTTATTAAGTGATTACTACATTCTATGACACAGTGTGGTAAGCACTGTATATCCTAAAACAGCACAACTTTAAGTCAGCATCTGTTTCTAGCCCAACTTTCCAGGGAGGAAACAAATAATCAGATAACCAGAACTTTAATCAATTTGTCTCAAAATACGTAATTAACAAGTAGTGGTCTCTGGCTCCATCTTTATAATAATGTCAATATGCAGAACAAAGGCAAATTAAGGCAATGGAAGAATAAAAGCAACTATTGTAAAATATCCACAAAAAATTCAGTGAAGAAAACCAGTACTCTTTCTAGTACACAGCAAGTGTTCAACATTTTTCCCTTTCTGAAGAGTTTCCTTAATTATTACTGTTAATTTATTTTATATTTTTAATAGTTAATTTTATTTCATGTTATGGCTGATATTGAGTTTATTTTTCTTGGCTATATTTTATGAAGAGTTGGAAGCTACCTTAAATTATGTTTGTAACAAAAAAGGGATAATAAACAAATATACAAATCTTAATATGTGAATCACTTTTTACAGCCTCATTCAGAAGAGTTTACTATTGTATTTTTTATAATTTATATATTCCCTGATAACCCGTGTTCAAAACGTATTTTAAATCAAGAGGAATCTACTTAAGACACTTCCTCGGAATTTCTGAGAAAAATCCACAGGATGTTCAATTCCCTGTTGGGACAGAAACTCATGTTATTCATAATCACATATTTGAATGTAATCAGGTCAATATGTAAATGACTTTGAATGTGATCTATTGTGTCTGTATTTTCCTTCAAAGGTTCAGCAAAGTCTGTTTGCCCCAGGGACAGTCTAGTCAATATCTGTGCCTTACACAAGCCAGGAATGTGGCATTTAGGGAGCTGAGTGCCATGGAAGAGTGGATTCCTATCTCATTTGCACACTGCACCAAGATTAGCAGTCATAGTGAGGATGACAGCAGCGTGAAAAATCCTTCCTACTGACTGTAGGCTGGATTTGCTGTTCTACCAGCTCAATACAAATTATTTCTGAGCAATACCCCCTGCAATTACCTGATTAGCAATCCCAATTGCTTTCCCCTGTTTCAAAGACCTTGATTAAATGATATCCCCTCCTGATTACTTTATCAAGTCTGGCTACTATGGATTATTGACAGTTCCATGTTAACTAACTGTGTTTCTTTGGCAACCTGCCAGGCAATTGAGAAAGCAGCTGTTTCTTGAGGTGGGGAGAAGGGAAATGCCGATTGCTACAGTCCTTGTGGCTTTTGCATGCTTACAGACCATTAGCTGACCTTGAAATTGTTTTGGTGGTTGTTAGAGTGTTTGACATCCCTTTGGACTACCAAGGATTGACAGCTAGACAGTAGAGGGTTTAGAACTCTGATGCAAAACTCCATCCCTTTATAGCTTGTAGAAAGCAGGTGTATGGTGTGCTGTCTGTAGAGGAGGAAATATACATCATGTTAGCCTGTTTCTCACAGAGTTCTGACTGCACGGACTATCCAGAGCCTCAAGGTTTAAATCTGAGTTTTGCCATTCCTCCTTGTGCTGAAATCATATGTAAGGGCTGCTGAGTAGGCTGACTTTCATCAAATAGCTCCATATAGTGAGCATGGTGATCTTTTTGTTTATCTCACTTACAAACCCCTGGAGGCTTTGACACAGGGCCACAGATGATTTAAACACAGTCATCTTCTCACCGTGATCTTTAAACACAGATTATTCCATTTTAGTTGTTTTTATTCTTTTTCAAAATATTAATTTCCCTTTTATATCCTGTGTTTGTGTGTTTTTTTTTTTTTAATTGTCCTTAAATCTGAATCTTGGAGAAAATCAGTAGGCAAAATGTTGGGAGAGAAGGCTTGAGATGAGTGAATATTATTTAAACAAACAATGATGTTGGCCTTTTCCTTTTTACTTAATTCCAGTTACATTTTTTTCTCTTTTCCTTTTTAACAACTTCCATTTAGAAGAGTTTTCAGTTCAGTTCAGTTCAGTCGCTCAGTCCTGGCTCTTTGTGGCCCCATGGACTGCAGCGCACCAGGCCTCCCTGTCCATCACCAGCTCCCAGATCTTACTCAAACTCATGTCCATTGAGTAGGTGATACCATCCAACCATATCATCCTTTGTCGTCCTCTTCTCCTCTCACCTTCAATTTTTCTCAGCATCAGAGTCTTTTCCAGTGAGTCAGTTTTATGCATCAGGTGACCAAAGTATTGGAGTTTCAGCTTCAGCATCAGTCCTTCCAATGAATATTCAGGACTGATTTCCTTTAAGACTGACTGGTTTGATCTCCTTGCAGTCCAAGGGACTCTCAAGAGTCTTCTCCAACACCATAGTTCAAAAGCATCAATTCTTCAGTGCTCAGCTTTCCTTATGGTCCAACTCTCACATCCATACATGACTACTGGAAAAACTATGACTTTGACTATATGGACTTTTGTTGGCAAAGTAATGTCTCTGCTTTTGGATTTAGAGAATTACTGTAATGTTAGTACAGAGAGCTCCTGTTTTCCCCACACCAGGTATGGAACACTTATCACACTTAAACCCCAAATGATAAATTATTGCTAACTAAAGTGCATAGATTATTCAGAATGTCCTTAGTTTTTATCTCATGTCTTATTTCTGTCCCAGGATTTTGTCCAAGATACCACATTCTATTTAGTCCTCGTGTCTCCTTATGTTTCTGGGAGAGTTTCTCAGACTTACTTTGTTTTTTAAGAGGTTGACAATGTTGAGACCTCCTAGTCAGGTATTTTACAGACTGTCTCTACATGAAAAGAGTAATTTTACAGTGGAGGAACCTGAAAAACACTACCTCAAATCTGATGGTCTAGGTCAACATCAACAATCAGAAGTCATGCTGATAGTATGTATGCACCCTTGTTATGATTTATTGAGAATGACACTTTACTTCTGTGGTTTTATTCCCCCAAATCCATCTCCCTAATCTAATCATGAGAAAAATATCAGATAAACCCCAAATGAGAGACGGTCTACAAAACACCTGACCAATATATCTCAAAACTGTCAAAACCAACTAGCAGTAGTACAAAGAAGAATTTCAATGTTTATATAGTCATTTCATTCTCAGTATAAACTTGTGAATATTTATTTTACACTTTCAGGTATAGTTTAATACTACTTTATTTTGTTATTCAGACTGATGCAAATTTGAGCTCTTCCAGTTGATTCTTGTATCCCTGTGACAAGTCCTATCATTGTTACTGTCTTCTGTGGGGCACCGAGGGTATTTTATTAACTCTAAAACCTTTTTCTAATTGAGATAAAATCATGAAATTTACCACCTTAACCATTTATAAGTATACTGTTTAGTAGGGTCAAGTGTATTCACATTGTTGTGCAATTAATCTGAAAAGTTTCTTATTTTGCAAAACTGAAACTCTATACTCATTAAACAACTGCTCCCTCTTTCTTCTTTCTCTAGCCCCTGGAGATCACCATTCTAGTTTCTGTTTCCATGAATTTATCTACTCTAAACACATCATATCAATGGTATCAAAGAGTATTTATCTTTTTGTGACCAGTTTCTTTAACTCAGCCTAGTATCCTCACAGTTTGTTTATGTTGTATTATAAATTACAGCGCTATGAATAAGAAAGTACAAATTTCTCTTCCAGATCCTACTTTCAGTTAGTTTGGATGTATGCCCCAAAGTGAAATTGTTAGACTTTATAATTCTATTTTCAATTTTTTGAGGAGCTGACACTGTTTTCCAGAGAGGCTAAACCATTTAACTTTCTTATTAATAGTATATGAGAAGGTCTAGCTTTTCTACATCCTTGCCAAATTCATTACTATCTATTTTATTTTTTGACAGTAGACATCCTAATGGGTATGAGATGATATTTCATTGTCATTCTGATTTGCATTTTGCTAATAATTAGTAATTTGAGCATCTCTTCATATGCTTGTTGGACATATGTATATTTTCTTTGTAGAGATGTCTGTTCAAGTCCTTTTCCCAATTTTAAGACAGGTTATTTATTTTTTTGTGGTTGTTGACTTGTACAGTTCTTTTAAATCCTGGGTATTAATCTGTTGTCAGATATATGGACCCAACATTTTCTTCCATTCCACAAGTTATCTTTTTACTCTGTTGAGTACAGAGTAGTTTTAAATTTTTATGTAATCCAGTATATCTATTATTGTTTGTGCTTTTGGTATCATGTCCAGGAAATCAAATCATGTGAAGATTTTCCCTTATCTTTCTTTCTAAGCCTTATAGCTTTGTAAAATGTAAAATCTCTTTTTTATAGCTTTAGCTTTTACATTTAAGTTTTGACCATTTTTAGTTTACTGTTGCATATAGTGTAAAATAATTGACCAGATTCATTCTTTCATGTGTGGATATCCAGTTTTTCCAACATTATTTGTTAAAAAGACTGTTCTTTCCTCATTAAATCACATTGTCACCCTTATCAAAATCATTTGACCAGGTATGTGAGAGTTTATTTCTAGGCTCTTTTTCCTTTTCCTTTGGTCTATATATATGTCTTTGTGCCGGTACCACACTGTTTTGATAACTGTAGCCTTGTTATGTTTTGAAATCAGAAAATTCAGCTTTGTTTTTTGTTTTTTATTGAGATTTTTTGGGGGTGTTTGGGTCCCTGTGAGATTCCATATAAGTTGTAGAATGAATTTTTCTATTTCTACAAAAAATACCATTAGAATTTTTAAAAGTATTGCTTTAAATTGTAGCTTACTTTGATAGTATTTACATCTTAACAATATTAAATTTTCCAGTCCATTAACGTGTAATGTCTTTCCATTTATTTGTGTGACTTTAATTTATTTCAGTAACATTTTGTAGCTTTAAGTGCAGTCTTTTGTGTCCTTCATAAGGTTTGCTCCTAAACATTTTACTCTTCTGATGCTATTGTAAGTTGAATTGTTTTCTTAATTTCTTTTTGGATTGTTCATTGCTAGTGTATAGAAACACGCTAATTTTTGTGTTTAGTAACTTTTAAGTCTAATTTAATTCATAGTTTCAGAAAACATGCACCATCTTTTAGGAGTCTTCTTGTTACCTAATGGTTTGCCTGAAGAGGAATCTATAACTTAAGTATTTTGAGTTCAGGTTTCTTTCACTCACAGATGTGAGTCAGCATCTAATTTATTTAAGTCAGTTCTGACTTAATGACTTCCTCTTTTACCATCTTGCCTCTACTCTCAGTGGAGTGGAAATGTTTGTCTTGGTAATGGCAAAGAAAGAAACTAGTCAGTAAGTCTCATTCATCAGGCAGATTCCCTGAGATCCTGATAGTGTCATTGCTATTGATAGGGAATCTTGTACCAGTCAAGCCAATAAGAACTTACTCAGTTGTTAAGAACGTGGTTTTGAGATTAGAAAAATCTGGTTTACTCTAGCTCCAAAATTTACTAACCATGAAAAGTTGCTGAATTTCTCACTACCACTGAACCTCAAACATGGAACAAGACTGGTTTCCAATAGGAAAGGAGTACATCAAGGCTGTATATTGTCACCTTGCTTATTTAACTTATATGCAGAGTACCTCATGAGAAACGCTGGGCTGGAGGAAGCACAAGCTGGAATCAAGATTGCTGGGAGAAATATCAATAACCTCAGATTGCAGATGACACCACCCTTATGGCAGAAACTGAAGAAGAACTAAAAAGCCTCTTGATGAAAGTGAAAGAGGAGAGTGAAAAAGTTGGCTTAAAGCTCAACATTCAGAAAACGAAGATCATGGCATCCAGTCCCATCACTTCATGGGAAATAGACGGGGAAACAGTGGAAACAGTGTCAGACTTTATTTTTTGGGGCTCCAAAATCACTGCAGATGGTGACTGCAGCCATGAAATTAAAAGACGCTTATTCCTTGGGAGGAAAGTTATGGCCAACCTAGGCAGCATATTAAAAAGCAGAAACATTACTTTGCCAACAAAGGTCCATCTAGTCAAGGCTATGGTTTTTCCTGTGGTCATGTATGGATGCGAGAGTTGGACTGTGAAGGAAGCTGAGTGCCGAAGAATGGATGCTTTTGAACTGTGGTGTTGGAGAAGACTCTTGAGAGTCCCTTGGACTGCAAGGAGATCCAACCAGTTCAGCCTAAAGGAGATCAGTCCTGGGTGTTCATTGGAAGGACTGATGTTGAAGCTGAAGCTCCAATACTTTGCCACCTGATGCGAAGAGCTACTCATTTGAAAAGACCCTGATGCTGTGTATGATTGAGGGCAGGAGAAGAAGGGCATGGCAGAAGATGAGATAGTTAGATGGTATCACCAACTCAATGGATATGAGTTTGGGTGGGCTCTGAGAGTTGGTGATGGACAGGCAGGCCTGGTGTGCTGCAGTTCATGGGTNATATCAATAACCTCAGATTGCAGATGACACCACCCTTATGGCAGAAACTGAAGAAGAACTAAAAAGCCTCTTGATGAAAGTGAAAGAGGAGAGTGAAAAAGTTGGCTTAAAGCTCAACATTCAGAAAACGAAGATCATGGCATCCAGTCCCATCACTTCATGGGAAATAGACGGGGAAACAGTGGAAACAGTGTCAGACTTTATTTTTTGGGGCTCCAAAATCACTGCAGATGGTGACTGCAGCCATGAAATTAAAAGACGCTTATTCCTTGGGAGGAAAGTTATGGCCAACCTAGGCAGCATATTAAAAAGCAGAAACATTACTTTGCCAACAAAGGTCCATCTAGTCAAGGCTATGGTTTTTCCTGTGGTCATGTATGGATGCGAGAGTTGGACTGTGAAGGAAGCTGAGTGCCGAAGAATGGATGCTTTTGAACTGTGGTGTTGGAGAAGACTCTTGAGAGTCCCTTGGACTGCAAGGAGATCCAACCAGTTCAGCCTAAAGGAGATCAGTCCTGGGTGTTCATTGGAAGGACTGATGTTGAAGCTGAAGCTCCAATACTTTGCCACCTGATGCGAAGAGCTACTCATTTGAAAAGACCCTGATGCTGTGTATGATTGAGGGCAGGAGAAGAAGGGCATGGCAGAAGATGAGATAGTTAGATGGTATCACCAACTCAATGGATATGAGTTTGGGTGGGCTCTGAGAGTTGGTGATGGACAGGCAGGCCTGGTGTGCTGCAGTTCATGGGTTCGCAAAGAATCAGACATGACTCACTAACTGAACTGAACTGAACTGAACGGAACTGAACCTCTATATACTTATATTTTTACTCCTAAAGTTCTTATGTGTGTGAGTCACTGAACATACAAAAAGTGTTTAGTGTAAGTACCTGTATGTAGTGTACAATGTATTGCATTAGTTACACTCATGTTTGTTACCTTGTCAATTGTTAGGTAATAGTACAACGGAATTAGTATTTAACACTAGAGTTTTTCAATTATTACTGAATGCAATAGAAACACTACTCTCAACTGGAAAATATAGCATTTTTCTTGGGGGTGGTGGGAAGGATTTGTACTAGAAAACATGATGAGATAGCCATATATCTGGTCTTATATTTTAATTTGAAAATGGGTTGAGAATGATCAGTTTGGGCTCTACAAGGATAATATATGTGTATCAGGGGGCAGAATGTAGTGTGTGATGAAGAATTCATAATCTAAAATGATTAGAAATTCAGATACCAAATTCCACAAACTGGCTTCATTCCAACTCTCCTGAATGTGTGCCTGAATCCAAATAACATCATTAAAGAGAAAAGAACAGCAAAACTGTGAAATGTGCAGTTTAATGAACTTCCCAAATATAGGACCTCAAAAACCAGCTCTAAATGAAATAGATGCATGCATGTTAAATGAAATTCTATCTTTTAACACTCTGAAAGCCACTTGTCCAGAAGTCCTCCTACATCCAATATGCTTGGAATTTTTCTTAGCAAATGTGTATCACTTGAGATGAAAATAGTTGAAAAGGAAACAAGCGGAATTAGAGAAGTGAACAGATGGCGTGTAAGTATAATGATGATCCAATTGTACCATATTATAGATGAACTATCACAGACTCTCAGGGGAGCTTCTGGCCAAACACTTGAACATAGTGGAGAAAAGCCCTACTTGTATCTTTCTTCCTTTTATTTTTCACAATTTAAGAAAACTGCAAACAAATGCAACAACTTACCAGAAAGTGTAACACAGAACAGCTACTCATGCAACACATCCTTCTTCACATCTTCCCCTGGAAATTGGAATTGGCCAAGTAGCGCTTGGTCAGAATGGGATATATGGGAAATAATATATTTCCCATAATAATAATAATAAATAATATATGACCCATTCTTGGTCAGAATGGGAAATAAATGCTATTTCCATGGAACATACAGGGCTAATCATTGAAAGGCCATGCATTTCATTTCCCTCTCGCAGTATAGTTTTCTGGTATCTTTTCTAATCTCCTCAAACTGTTGGTGGAAATTGCTTTAAACTACTTTGTTACCTCTCTCAGATGTTCTCACTGCAAATGAAATATATGGATCATCTGCGATCATTTAATAGTGTTTAAAAGCACTTGTGTTAGAACCTCACAACATAAATTTGCAATCAGTTTAAGCCCTTTCAACTAGTTTGAACTGCAAACAGAGATATTTGCAAGGGCCCAAAGATGTTTTATTAGTCTGGACATCAAATTAATTTCAATTCTGTTCAGCAAGTATTTCCAGAACATCTACAGTCAGCAACTGCATTCAGAAGTTCATGCAACCTCCACATTCTTGGGGGAGCATGCAAATGTCCATGCATGTAGAAATCTATTGAGTCTGAGCTGTTCACATTACAAGGTATTAGAAGATGACATTAGTGGTTGATCACATCTGAATTCTTAGTTATAAGAATTGGCACAATTCAAATGTCTATTATATTAAATAAGGAATTTTGAGGACCATCTGTAAAAGTATGGTCTCTCAACATCAGCTCTACTTATGGTTCAGACATCTTTCTGTTGATGATGGTGGAGGGAATTATCCATTGCTTTGGAGATTATTTATCAATATTTTTGGCCTCTATCCACTACATGCCATCAGCCTAACTTGTGACAACTGACATGTCTCTAGTCTTCTCTAAATGTCTCCTGGAGGCACAACATCACCTCTAGTTGAGATACTGCTGTAAAAGATACACCCTTTATCCTCAAAGAGTTTTTTACACAATAGAAAAAGAAATAGTACACATATTAAACAGTTAAATCAGTAACAATATCAAGAAGATGATTCAATACTAAGCAGCATAGACAAAACATTCAGTAAAACTTAAGAGGTCCTTGAGTCCATTAATCTGGTTTCTTGCATGGAAGACTTCTGATAGTACCACCAGTTTAATCTTACAACTCTTATACTGTACAGAAGTTTCCCTTCTCGTAAAATTTTCATCAATTTTTTTTTGGTATTCCCTATTGACTAACAATGATTTATCAGATGGTAGTCTATGGGGTTGCACAGAGTCGGACACGACTGAAGTGACTTAGCAGCAGCAGCAGGGTAATTAAAAGCATCATAGTACTCTACTGATTCTTGTCAAATTTTCTATTTGTTGTATGATGTCTTGCCTCATTGTTGATTCTCTTCCTATTCTATTTTTTTTTCCAGAAATTCTAAATTGGGAATCCAAGTAAAGCAAATTGGTGGTAATGCTTATGCCACTCTTTAGTTGGAAATTATAAAGTCAAATATCTAATATCAAAGGTGATATCCTACGAAGTCTAGAGTTTACTTAAGACAATATGCACACAGGAAGAAAATAGTGGGTAATCACTGACATCACTGACCTTCAATAACCATGACTGTCTACCATTCACCCATTAGATATTTATTTAAGACTTATTGTGGAAGACAGTGTCTTTCCCATTTTTGTTGCAATTTAGAGGCAATGTCTCTTTCCCTTAAAAATGGAAACTACAAGATATTTAGTTCCTTGTCTCCCTTGGATATAGAACATGATAGAGTCCCAAGTCTCTGAAAACAAGTTTGCAAGAGTTTGTGAGTAAAAGTTTTCTGGAAAATATTTAAATCTATAATGAAAAAGAATCTCTTTTTCTTTGGCCATGGTTGTGTAGGGATATATTACCTGGAGCTATGGCAGCCATCTAGGGGTGATAAGGGGATAGTCATAGGATGGTAGAAATGTTCTGTGAATGGTAGAAATGAAACATGAACAGCCTAAGGTTTGTGGTGACATAATTGAGTGGTTGAATTATTTGATACTATATCTGTCTGCCTTCATACTTCTTGTCAGGGAAGATTATTAATGTTCTTATTTAAAAAAAAACCTTAATAAACTGTGAATTACTGCTAAAGAATTTCTCAGATAACATTTTCTAATATATTTAATCCACTATATTAAAAAGCATGTGAAGTTTAAAACCAACCAAACAAACAAAAAGAATGACAAATCCTGATCTCAATAAAGGCACTTAACATTATTTGGGACATTCTATTACTAGAATTTATAATATGTCACTATAATTTTAACATTTAACTTGCCACGGACAGATAACATAGCATTTTGTCAACCTGATCTTGCCATGTCTGTTATAGACTGAATTGTGTCCTCTCCACCCCTACAATATGTTGAAATTCTAACCTCTAGTTTCTCAAAATGTGACTTTGTTTGGAGATTAAAGCATTTTCAGAGATAATCAAGTTGAACTGAAGTCACTGGAGTGGACTCTAGTCTAGTGTGGTTGGTGTCCTTGTTTAAGGGGGAAATTTGGACAGAGACACTCAAGGAAGGAAGACAGTGTGAAAAGATATGGGCAAAAGACAGTATGTACAAGCCAAAGAGAAAGATCTGGAAGAGATCCTTTCCTCAAAACCTCAGAAGGAACCAATCCTGCTGTCTCCTTGATATTGAACTTCCAGCTTCCAGAACTGTGAGACAAAAAATTTGTATGATTGAATCCACACCGTTTGTGACTGTTACAACAGCCCCAGAAAACTGATGTAAATATCCAAATCTGAATTCCTCATATCCTCTCCAAACCTCCTCCTTTAAGTATTCCCATCCTAGTTAATTCTTTCATGTCAAATTCTTCCAAAGCTCTGGCAGAAAACCTTGACTGCTTATCCCCTACTCTACTCCAACCATATTAGCACAGTTTTTTGGATCTACTTTGAAAGTAATTGGACTCTCTCTGTTTCTCATTGTATCCACAGACACTACCATAACCAATGTCACTGTGATCTTTTTATTTGCTAGTAGCCAAAACTGTAGAGCTCATGTCTACTGACATCATTATAGTTCTTTTTTTGCTTGTTTGTTTGTTTTTAAATTAGAGTACACACTTTGATCTCATTAAAAGATAACATAGGGGGATTTCCCTGGTGGTCCAGTGGTTAAGACTCTGTGCTTCTACTGCAGGAGGGCACAGGTTTGATCCTTGGTGGAGGAGCTAAGATCCACATGTCATTTGTGGATACAAAAAAAAAAGATAAAGTAGGTTATATCATGATTCTGTTCAAAACCTCCAGTAACTCCTCTAGGACACAGTTCAGTTCAGTCACTCAGTTGTGTCCAACTCTTTCTGACCCCAAGGACTGCAGCACGCCAGGCCTCCCTGTCCATCACCAACTCCTGGAGTTTACCCAAATTCATGTCCATTGAGTCGGCAGTGCCATCCAGCTATCTCATCCTCTGTTGTCCCTTTCTCCTCCTTCCTTCAATCTTTCCTAGCATCAGGATCTTTTCAAATGAGTTAGTTCTTTGTATCAAGTGGCCCAAGTATTGGAGTTTCATCTTCAGCATCTGCCCTTCCAATAAATACTCAGGACTGATTTCTTTTAGAATGGACTGGTTGGATCTCCTTGTAGTCCAAGGGACTCTCAAGAGTCTTGTCCAACACCACGGTTCAAAAGCATTAATTCTTCTGCACTCAGCTTTCTTCACAGTCCAACTCACATCCATACATGACCACTGGAAAAACCATAGCCTTGACTAGACGGACCTTTGTTGGGAAAGTAATGTCTCTGCTTTTCAATATACTGTCTAGGCTGGTCATACTCCTTTCCTTCCAAGGAGTAGGCGTCTTNGAAAAAGACTGATGCTGGGACGAATTAGGGGCATGAGGAGAAGGGGACGACTGAGGATGAGATGGCTGGGTGGCATCACTGACTCGATGGGATGGATGTGAGTCTGAATGAACTCCAGAAGTTGGTGATGGGCAGGGAGGCCTGGCATGCTGTGATTCCTGGGGTTGCAAACAGTCGGAGACGATTGAGCGACTGAGCTGAACTGAACAAGGACTAAAGTATTCTTTTCCACTGCAAAGTTTCATATCCTCTAGCCCTTTGTTTTGTGTTATGGAAGCGAAAGAAGGGGAATTAGAATAAGAGTAATGGATTATCATTAAGATCACTTCTATTTCTGAATGTATGCCATTACGTTAAAGGTATTTGGAAATAATTTACTAGATATTAAGTGTTTTTGATTGTTTCATCACATGTATATTTTTTTGAGGTCCCTGGGGAATGACATAATTATGTGTTAAACATGATTAACAACATATCTCAGGAGATATATGGAAGAAAATCAACTACTCCAGAGGAAATTAAGATTAAGGATAATGTGGGGGCATATTTACTGGGATTGTGATAATTTGTGTGTGTGTCTGTGTTGCCTTAGATGGAAGCGCTCCAGGCCAATTTGGTTTGAAATTTTCTTTTCAAAGCCCTTAGTTAATATAGAACTTGGGGAGGGATGTGGGGATTGAGAGGAGGTATCTTTGGGGGCTCTTGTATTCCATCTGACTTGGCCAGCACAGCTGACTTTTGCACTGCTCTGGAGATATATTTCTGAACCAGGAAGGGTTGCCTTATATAAGCTGAGTACTTGCCTTCCCCTCAAATCCCTTCAGAAGGAATAGCTGGAGGATGGGCTGGAGGGTTCATTTTCTTCTCAGGTATATAATTATTCATGCTTTATTTATAGTAACTCTGAAAACCCAATTTTTGGAGACTTAATGTCTGCACTGTGGCTATATAAATGACAAATGACCACAAGTTTAGCAGCTTTATGATCGTACGGTTTCTGTGAGTCAGAAGTTCAGGACAGGTGGTCCTACTGGTTCCCTGCTTAGAGCCTTAGAACATGGTTGTGTCTCTGTCTCGAGGCTGTGGGGAGGGAATTCATTTCCAGGCCCACTGACTCCAGGTTACTGGTTGAATTCAGTGCTATGGAGCTGTCAGCTAAAGGCTGTTCACAGCTTCTGGAGGCCATCTGCATTTGAAAGACTGTGGCCTCCTTCAAGCTAGAAGTGAAGGGTGAAGAAATTCTCCTCACATCTCTATAATTTCTCTGGCTCCCCTTCTGACTCATGTCATCTGCCTTCCTCTTCTGCAACATTTATCTCCTGACTCTAGCTAGAGAAATTTCTCTGCTCTTAAGGATTCGTGTGTTTAGATTAGACTCTCATGGATGTTGTAGTTTCATCTCCCTGTCTTAAGATGCATAACCTTAATTAAAACTGGGAAGTCTCTTCAAAGAAGTACAAAGATTAGAGCTGAATAAGCATGAGATGGACAGAGGAGCCTGGTGGGCTACAATCCATGGGGTCACAAAGGTTGGATGTGACTGAGCACACACACACACATGCACACACACACACAATCATGAGATGGTTTTCTGGGGGACCTCTCTTTATAATTCTGCAGACCACAGTGACATAGTTAGGAATTTAATTCAATATGGATTTTAATGCTTATATGTGGGCAAGTAATTATCCTTCCTCACTGATTCATTAATTTACTCATTTGGCAATTATCTCTGGAAGTCCTGTGCATTATTTGCCAGGCACAGATCTGAGCACTGAGCATACAATGAAGAGTAAGACAAGACCTGTATTATCATATGGTGGCCACTGAGCACATATACACCCAATGTACACTTGACTGTGGCTAATGAGACTAAAGAAATAAATTTTGAATTTCAATTTATTGTCACTAACTTAAATTTGAATAGACTTATATGTCTGGTGGCTACCATGTCGTCAGTACAGATAGGCTATTTCAATTATTGCGGAAAGGTCTGTTGACAATGAAAAAGTTCCTGGTCTCTTGTTCTTTACATTCTAGTGTGAAGCCAACAATCTTTTTTATCTGTAAAGGGCCTAATAGTAAATGTTTTAAACTTTATGGACCAAACAATTTCTTTTTCAGCTTTTCAACTTCGCAGTAGAACCTGAGAGCTGTCATAGACATCCACAGTCATTCCTGAATGGATGAGCATGGCTATATTTTTCAGTAAAAATATATCTTGACTGACAAGAGAAGATGGTGAGGCAGATTTGTCCAGTGGACTGTAGTTTGCCCACTCTGGTTTTAGTGGAAGATTCCCTGTTCGTTTACCTTCTGGCTATTGCTAGGTCTTCTCCACTTTTGCTCTGATCTTTACTTTTCTTACTAGACCAAGCACTTTGATATCATTTTGTTCAAAATTCTATGGGATTTTAGCCTGTGTTAGTGTGCTAGGGCTTCTATACCAAAATACCAGAGACAGGGTGGCTTAAACAACAGAAACTTATTTTCTCAGTTCTGGAGACCAAGGTCAAGGTGTTGGCAGGTTTGGTTTCTTCTGAGTCGTCACTCTGTGATATGCAGGTGGCTGGCTTCTTACTTTCTGTTCACATGGCTCTCCTGTGTGTGCTATATCTTGCTGTTTCTCTGCCAAAGTTTCCCTTCTTATAAGGACACCAGTCAGATTGTTGTAGGGCCCACACTAATGGCTTCATTTTTAACGTCATTACTTCTTTAGAGGGCTTATCTCCAAATACAGTTACATTTGGAGGTTCTGAGAGTTAAGGCTTCAATATACAAATTTTGGGGGCTATAGTTTAGCCCATAACAAACTTTAAATTTTAATATGGTGTTTTTCAAACTTGTCCAAAGTTAGGACCACTTGAGAGCTTAGGTATACTTTAAGAGATTCATTGAGTAAATCTGCATATAGCCCAGGAGTTTAGATTTTTAACGTTCCCTGGATGAGCATGATGGTTAGCCAGGTTAGGAGCTGTGGTTTTATCATGTATTTAATTGATGCATACCAAGAAATCCACAGCTACTTGTGTGAAGCACCATATGATTCTTTAGAGGTATAGTGTTTATATCTTTATGTACCAGTTATAAAAATTAACTCAAATTAATTTTTCTCAAGTGTTTTTCTGACCTAAGATAGTTTTGAGCAAGCCAGGTATATTGGAGAAAGAACAAACTCTTCAAGGGAGGTTGCCAGTAGTACAGGATGAAGCGAATTCTTTCTAGCTGCTTTTTGGCAAGCGATGCTGCTTTTGTGTATAAAAATGGTTATGGTGGTTCAGACAAAAATACCTAATCTATATACTTCTAAAAAGAAAAAAAAATATTTAAAATTATAATGTGCCCTTGCTTCTAAGCATTATTAAAAATTGTGAATAACTGAAACCCTTAGCATGCTATAAAGAGTGCAAGACCAAGTAAATCCAAGCTGTCTGTTCTGCCTCACTTCCTGGCATTCTTATGCAGGATTCAGTTCAGTTCAGTCACTCAATTCTGTCTGACTCTTTGCAACCCTATGAACTGCAACACGCCAGGCCTCCCTGTCCATCACCAGCTCCTGGAGTCCACCCAAACCCATGTCCATTGAGTCGATGATGCCATGCAACCATCTCATCCTGCCCACAAGAGAAAACCAAGAAAGACGATAGGCACCGAGAGAGGGCATCAGAGGGCAGACAGACTGGAACCACCATCACAGACAACTAGCCAATCTGATCACATGGACCACAGCCTTGTCTAACTTGATGAAACCAAGCCATGCTGTGTGGGGCCACCCAAGACAAACGGATCATGGTGGAGAGGTCTGACAGAATGTGTAATATGCAGGATTGCTATGCTACAGTCAAGCAGAGCTTCCCTCTGTGCTCCTGCTCATGCTTCCCTCTCTATGGGAAGTTCTTTCCCTTACATTGTTCCTTTTTCAAAAGGTCCCTATGGTTTTGGTATCTTCTCTACATTACTAGGNTGTGGGGCCACCCAAGACAAACGGATCATGGTGGAGAGGTCTGACAGAATGTGTAATATGCAGGATTGCTATGCTACAGTCAAGCAGAGCTTCCCTCTGTGCTCCTGCTCATGCTTCCCTCTCTATGGGAAGTTCTTTCCCTTACATTGTTCCTTTTTCAAAAGGTCCCTATGGTTTTGGTATCTTCTCTACATTACTAGGGAGAAGGCAGTGGCACCCCACTCCAGTACTCTTGCCTGGCAAATCCCATGGATGGAGGAGCCTGGTAGGCTGCAGTCCATGGGGTCGCACAGAGTCAGACACGACTGACTATCAGCTTGGGAGATTATAAATGCTTGCAAGTCATTGAAATGTCTCTTAAGAGCAGATTGACAGCCGGTCAAAACCTGGCAGATGTTAATTGGTTTAATGTAAATAACCTAAAAGAAGAAAAATGTGGCTTAGAATTACCATATGACCCAGTAATCCCACTACCAGGCATATAGCCTAAGAAAACCATAATTCAAAAAAAAACATACGTACCCCAATGTTCATTGCAATAATATTTGCACGAATCAGGACATGGAAGCATACCAAATGTCCATCAACAGATGAATGAATAAAGTATGGTACATATATACAATGGAAATTGGAATATTGCTTAGCCACAAATTGCTGAGCTTCCCTAGTGGCTCAGAGGGTAAAGCGTCTGCCTTCAATGCAGGTAGACCTGGGTTCGATCCCTGGGTCAGGAAGATGCTCTGGAGAAGGAAATGGCAACCCACTCCAGTACCTTTGCCCAGAAAATCCCATCGACAAAGGAGCCCAGTAGGCTACAGTCCATGAGGTCACAAAGAGTCAGACACGACTGAGCAACTTCACTTTCACTTTAGCCACAAAAGCAAACACAATTGGGTCGTTTGTGGAGATGTGGCTGGACCTAGAGTCTGTCATACAGAGTGAAGTAAGTCAGAAGTGTTCATGTTTGACTCTTTGCAACCCCATGAACTATAGCCTGCCAGACTCCTCTGTTCATGGAATTTTCCAGTCAAGAATACTGGAGTGGATAGCCAATCCCTTCTCCAAGGGATCTTCCCTGCCCAGGAATCAAACTCAGGTCTCCAGCGTTGCAGGCTGATTCTTTACCATCGGGGCCATGAGGGAAGCCCTGAAGTAAGTCAGAAAGTGAAAAACCAATATTGTATATTAATGTATGTATGTGGAATTTAGAAAAATGATACTGCTGCTGCTAAGTCGCTCCAGTCGTGTCTGACTCTGTACGACCCCATAGACGGCAGCCCACTAGGCTCCTCTGTCCACAGGATTCCCTAGGCAAGAATCTTGGAGTGGGTTGCTGTTTCAGATGAGTCTATTTGCTGGGCAGGAATAGAGACAAAGACATAGAGGACAAATGTATACACAGAGTACACACAGAAGGATGGGATGAACTGGGAGATTGAAATTGACATACGTGCACCGCCGTGTTTAAAACACATAACTAGTGGGAACCTATTGTATAGTGCAGGGAGCTCAGCTCAGTGCTCTGTGGTAGCTTGGATGGGTGGGATGAGGGTGGGCCGGAAGGAGGGTCAGGAAGAAGGGAATATTTATATACATATAGCTGATTTACTTTGTTATACAGCAGAAACTAACACAACATTGTAAAGGAACTATATATACCCCAATAAATTTTTTAAATTACATAAGTTACCAGAAAAATAAAAAGTACAGTAAAAAATTAAGTTGTTTCTTTATAGATTCATATGAGTTATAAGGTATAACATGGAGTAATCTCATGTACCTGTCACCCAATGTAGGCCAATGGTAACATCTTGCAAAATTATGGTACAATATCAAACTAAGATGTTGACCTTACAGCTAAGGTGCAGAACTTTCATATCACACCAAGCATCCCTCATGTTGCCCTTCCATAGTCACTCATACCTTTCTCCCATTTCCACCCTTTTGTCAATCTGTAGCAACTGTGGATCTGTTCCCCATTTCTATAGCATTTGTCATTTCAAGAATGTTTTATAAATTGAATATTACATTATGTAACTTGGGATTTCCCTTTTTCACTCAGGATAATTCTCAGGAGATTCCTTCAGGTTGTTCCTATGTCAACAGATTCTTTTTTGTTTGTGAGTAGTGTTCCATTGTATGGATGTACCACAGTTTGTTTAATCATTCACCCAACTCAACTTACGAATTGCTTTCAATTTTGGCATATTAGGAAGAAAACTGCTATAAACAGTTGTTTATAGGATCTTCCTTTCTCTAAGATAAATATGTAAAAGTGCAACTTGCTAGGTCATAAAGTAGTTGCGTATGACAGATTTTTAAGAAACTGCTAAACTGTTTTCCAGAGGACTCCACTGTTTGACATTGCCATCAACAATATATGGATAATGTTAGTTTCATCATACTCAGTATCTGATATTGTCTATATTTTAAATTTTAGCTATTCCGATAGGTGTGTAATTACACCCCACTGATGTTCTAATTTGTATTTCCCTCTTGAGAGTCCCTTGGACTGCAAGGAGATCCAACCAGTCCATCCTAAAGGAGATCAGTCCTGAGATTTCTTTGGAAGGACTGATGGTGAAGCTGAAACTCCAATACTTTGGCCACCTCAAGCAAAGAGTTGACTCATTGGAAAGACCCTGATGCTGGGAGGGATTGGGGGCAGGAGGAGAAGGGGACGACAGATGATGAGACGGCTTGATGGTATCACCAATTCAATGGACATGAATTTGGGCAAACTCTGGGAGTTGGTGATGGACAGGGAGGCCTGGCATGCTGTGATTCATGGAGTCGCAAAGAGTTGGACATAACTGAGCCACTGACCTGATCTGACCTGAATGGATAATGATATGGGAAATCTTTTATATGCTTATTTGCAATCCGTATATCCTCTTCAATGAAAAGTTTCTTCATGTCTTTGACCATATTCTGATTGGATTGCTTTATTTCATTTCCTGTTGGGTTTTAAGAGTTCTTTATATATTTGAGCTATTGTGATTACCAAGGTATGTGTTTGGCAAATATTTTTCTCCCATCCTGTATCTTGTTTTTCAATCTCATTATCAGGGTCTTTCAAAGAGCAAATCTAGGAATACAGGGAAATTCCCTTAGCTTGATGAAGAGGGTCTGCAAAAACCTTATAAGCTCACATTACACAGTGAAACTGCATAGGCATGAGGATTTCTGTTTTAGGTATTTTTAAATCACAAATACAATTTCCTTAATAATTATAAGAATTACTCAAATTACATATTTCCTAGTGGGTGAGTTGAGATTATTTTTGTTTTTTGAGAAAGTGATCTGCTCCTCTAAATTTTAAAATTCCTGTTTGTAGAGTTGTTTGTGGTATTCTCTCAGTATCATTTTGCTATCTTCAGGCTTGTGGCTGTATCTCTTGTTTTATTTCTGTTATTGGTAACATGTGTGTTATCTCTCTCTCGCTCTTTTTTTTTTTCTTTGTCAGTCTTAATGTAGGCTTGACAATTTTACTAAATTTTTCAAAGAACCAACTTTTTTTTCATTGATTTTCTATATCGGTTTTCTGCTTTCAATTTTATTGATTTATACTGTTTATTATTTCATTCCTTCT
This sequence comes from Neotragus moschatus, assembly GCA_006410615.1. Taxonomy (NCBI): domain Eukaryota; kingdom Metazoa; phylum Chordata; class Mammalia; order Artiodactyla; family Bovidae; genus Neotragus; species Neotragus moschatus. The sequence goes on from SJYA01000262.1 coordinate 1,362,284, forward strand.
CTTTGCTTTTGGTTTTATACGCTCTTCTGTTTTCTTGGTTTTTGAAATGAAAGCTTGAATGACTGATTTGGATTTTCTCCTGTTTTATAACTGTCTTTAACACTACAAACTTCTCTCTTAGCCCAGCTTTATCTGTGTCCCACAGGTTTGACATGCTACATTTTTACTTTCAATCAGTTAACTATACTTTTTGATTTGCTTTGAGAGTTCTTATTTGGTAATGACTTATTGAAAAAACATATGTGTATTTGCAAATTATTTGGAGTGTTTTGTTATCTTTCTGTTATTGATTTCTAGTTTCATCTCACATATTTGAAGAATATACTCCAAACATATAGGCTTCTCTGGTGGCTCAGATGGTAAAGCATATGCCTGAAATGTCAGAGACCCAGGTTCAATCCCTGGATTGGGAAGAAGCCCTGGAGAAGGAAATGGCAACCCACTCCAGTATTCTTGCCTGGAAAATCCCATACCAGTTTCCTCTGGTAGGTTACAGTCCATGGGGTCATAAAGGGTTGGACACGACTGAGCAACTTCACTTTCTTTTCAGTTTATAGTCCAAACACAATGGAATTCTTTTAAATTTATTGAGATTTGTTTTATGATCAGGATGTGGTTTATCTTGATTTATGATCTGTAGGTGTTGAGAAGAATGTGTATTCTGATGTCAGATGGAGTGTTCCACAAATGTTGACTAGATATGGTTGGTTGATGGTATTCAAAGTTCTATATCCATACTGTCTTTTTCTCTAGTTGTTCTGTTAGTTGCTGAGAGAGAAGTCTTGATGTTTCCAAGTGTAAGATATGTCTATTTCTTCTTTCAATTTGATCAATTTTTTGTTCATAAGTTTTGTATCTCTGGTATGGTTTATACTTATTTCACTGCTACGTCTTCTTAGAGAGGTGATACTTTTCTGATAATGATAGTGCATGATGGCATTATAATAATGTCACTTTGATAATATTTATTACTCTAAAGTCCATCTGACATGTGTAGGCACAATTTTGCTTTCCTTCAATCAGTGTTGGCAGGATGTATCATTTCCCACCCTTTAGCTTTCATCCAGCCTAAACTATATTTGAAATAAAGTTCTAGCAGATAGCACATAGTTGGATAGTTTTTATTTTTATATATTTATTTACTTATTTTGATCATACCCTGTGGCATGTGGGGTCTTCTTTTCCCAACCATGAATGAACCCATGTTCCCAGTATTGTGAGTGTGGAGTTTTAACTACTGGACTGCCAAGGGAGTCACTGCATTATGTTTTTAAAAAATTATCCACCAATCTGTTTTGTAGCTGGTGTATTTGGACTATTTACATTTCAAGTAATTAAAAATTAGGGCTTAAGTCTGCCATTTTATGTTTTTGCTTTCTATTTGTTTCTCTTGATTTTTTTCCCTCCATTTTTCCTGCTTTTTTGTGAACTACGTGAATATTTATTTACACACACACACATATATATAGTACTTCTTAGTATATCTCTTTATGTATCTTTTATAATGGTGGTTCTTGGTATTACGTTTTATATGTAACTTACCCGTCTACTAGTGTAACCATATTATCAGTTCAGATGAAGTGTGGTAATCTTATCTCATCTCTTTATCTTCACCTATTTAAGATATAAATGTCATAAAAAGTCCTTTTATATATATTTAGAAACACATCAGGGGCTTCCCTGATGACTCAGATGATAAAGAATCTGCTTGCAATGTAGGAAACCAGGGTTTGATTCCTGGGTCAGGAAGATCCCTTGAAGAAATGAATAACTACCCACTCCAGTATTCTTTCCTGGAGAGTTTCATTTACAGAGACACCTGGCAGGCTACAGTCCATGGGATCACAGAGTTGGACACAACTGAGTGACTAACATACATACATACATAGAAACACATCAGACAATATTATAATTTTTGCTTCAATCATGAAACTTAGTTTAGAAGATTCAAGAGAAGAGAGGTGTATTTTTAAGGACAGCATATTCATATACATACCCACAATACATAAATAAGGGAGTTTATTGTTATTCGATTTATTATTATTGATAAACATTAAACAAATACATTTTATTTGCAATAAGATCATTTAAAAGCTTACTTTTTAAATTTTTAGGAGACAATCTGAGGAAATGGCAGTGAATTAAAGAAAGCATTATAAACCTCTCACTGAGCACTTAAAACTTTATGCTGTGAGTGGTCATTATGAGAACCTAATGGCCCCATTTATGTATCACATATTATTAATTGCTTTGTGTCTGCTTGCCCTTATATTTTGTTGTGCTGACTCTAATGATTCCTTTGGAGAAGAAGTTTCTTCATACAAAAAATGCTGCATAGAAACACTAAAACAAAAACAGGGAAAATCTTCATATATTCCATGAAGCAATATTATAAACGCTTTATCCATTACACAAAATGTATCTCAACTCACAAGTTCTGAATTCAGTATAGACAAAGGTTTCTCAACAGCGGCACTGTGACTATTTTGAGACACATGATTCTTTTGTGGGGGGACCTGTTCTGTGCACTGTAGCATGTTGAATAACACTCCTGACCTTTACAAACAGATGCCAAGAGGATCCCTGGCCCCACTCCACTCAACAACAAACAAACAGTTCTCAAGACATTTCCAACTGTCTTCTAGAGGGCAAACCTGCCCTTGATTAAGAGCTGTTGATGTAGGCCAAACGGGACACTTGAAGCTATCCTTTTTTATCCATGTTCTCTTTTATGCTCTGTTTTCAGTGCAGTGGCAGGGCATGACTCATGACAGTCAGAGTGTCTTCTTATCCTCTTCCCCCCATCTACCGATAAACACAGGGGATTTCTTTATTTGTTCACTCCTACATTCACTATTTGCTCATGTGTTTGGTTCAAACTGGCAGACTTAATATTCTTTGGGGAGGCTGTTTACATCAGTGAAACACCGTGTTTAGCTAGTCGTATCTACCAGACTAACTGGTCATCACTCACAGATGGAGATACCAGGCTGGGCTCTCTTTTTAAACTCAATATATTTTAATTTATTCATAAAATTGGTCCTGGAAATAATCTCTATTCTAGGATCCTAGACTTTTTACAGTGAATTTTACTAGGACACATTTTAATGCCTAAACTATAAATTTAAGACAATATATTTCAGTGTCCAAGTGAAAAGTATATAAAATTGTTAACCAAACATTTGAGCCTCAAGTAAAAATTAACTGCATTATGTTATCACTGATAGTAACTTTAAACTTTTTCTTTCATTTGCTTTTTTCCTTTTTGTTTTCTTTATTTTACATATTTTATTTAAGTATAAATGACCCACAAAACATAGTGGTACAATAGTTCTATATATTGTGAAATGATCACAGAGTATTTTAGCCTCTGGGAAATATTGATGCCATCCTGAAACAGAGAGTTTCAAGAAAGCTGAATTTTTTTTAAAGATTTTTTTGATATGGACCATTTTTGAAGTGTTTATTGAATTTGTTGCAATACTGCTTCCATTTTTTGGTTTTTCAGCTACAAGGTGTGTGGGATCTTAACTTCCCAACCAGGGATTGAACCCACACCCGCAGCATTGGAAGGCAAAGTCTTATCCACTGGACAGTCAGAGAAGTTCCTAGACAACTGACTTTTAAATTTTTATTTATTTGTATGGTATTTTAGAACTTGAGTAACAGGTAGAAGAAGATGGGCGATGTGTAACTATTAGTTTATGATTTTTAACCTAACATTACCAAAAAATGCTTGCTTATCTGAGCAAAAATGCTTATCTTATCTTTACCAATATGTTCATAGGAGGGACTTTCCTGGATGCTTATCTTATCTTTACCAATATGTTCATTGGAGGGACTTTCCTGGAATTTCAGCTGATAAAGAATTTGCCTGCAATGCAGGAGATCCCAGTTCGATTCCTGGGTCAGGAAGATTCCCTGGAGAAGGGATAGGCTACCCATTCCAATATTCTTGAGCTTCTTTGGTGGCTCAAATGGTAAAGAATCCACCTGCAGTGTGGGAGACCTGTGTTTGAGCCCTGGGTTGGGAAGATCCCCTGGAGGAGGGAATGGGAACCCATTCTAGTATTCTTGCCTTGATAACCCCATGGGCAGAGAAGCCTGGCAGGCTACAGTCCATGGTGTCACAAAGAGTCAGATACAACTCTGGAACTAAGCACAGCACAGCACCACATGTTCACAGGAGTAGGCAATTGAAAAAAAAAAAAAAAGATTCCATGATCAGATGTTTTGGAAATATATGAATTAGAACCAGACTCTACCTCAGAACTTTTTATGCACTACTATATATTAGAAAGAATACTCAGCATATTGATGTATTGATCTAAATTGTAAAGTGTACATATATTTAGTCTATTTATTTCCTAATCATATTTAATAAAACAGAGCTAATAGTCTAATGAAGTGAAGTGAAGTGAATGTCATGTCCAACTCTTTTCGACCCCATGGATAATAGAATCCATGTAATTCTCCAGGCCAGAATATTGGAGTGGGTAGCCATTCCCTTCTCCAGGGCATCTTCCCAACCCAGGGATCAAATCCAGGTCTCCTGCATGGCAGGTGGATTCTTTATCACCTGAGCTACAAGGGTAGCCCAAGAATATTGGACTGGGAAACCTATCCCTTCTCCAAGGGATGTTCCCAACCCAGGAATTGAACTGGGGTCTCCTGCACTGTAGGCAGATTCTTTACCAAGTGAGCGATGCTCTAATGTAACAAAATTAATAGAAGAGAGAGTTCCTTTGGTTTTAAGGGTAAAGATAATCAGAAAAAAATTTACTTGGAGGGGATGGCAGTTGACCTGTAATTTGTGGTGGGTGGATAAGGAAAAAGTTCTATGACAAGGCAGTCCTACAGGTCAGTTCAGTTCAGTCGCTCAGTCGTGTCCGACTGTTTGCAACACCATGAAAGGCAGCACGCCAGATTCACGTCCATCGAGTCAGTGGTGCCATCCAGCCATCTTATCCTCTGTCGTCCCCTTCTCCTCCTGCCCCCAATCCCTCCCAGCATCAGAATCTTTTCCAATGAGTCAACTCTTTGCATGAGGTGGCCAAAGTACTGGAGTTTCAGCTTCAGCATCATTCCTTCCAAAGAAATCCCNATTACATATTAGGAGCAATCAAAGTGAAAAAATAACTACTGTTAAGTGTCAACTTAAATAAAAATGTTTTGTGGTGCCTTAGGTCCTGGTAACACAAAATAAATTTCAAACAGGGCAACAGATTGTGTATTAGAACTAGCAGAATTATATTAGAAATGGAAAATGAAGATAAGAAAATGGTCTTACTATTAAAGAAATAAGAGAAAAGATCAAAGGGTTTGAGAAATTTAAAAAAAAGTAATGTGGAAATATGACAAATGTAGCTGATAAGACTTCCACTATTCAAAAGCAGTACATACAAAGAACTGATATAAATATACATTAAAAAGCCTAGATTTTATTCATTAAGTGGGCCAGAGGAGATGGTCCACTTAATCCAAAGGAAATCTAAACAGAAGAAAGCAAGAAAGAAAGGAAAGAAGAGAAATGAACCATCCATAGCCATCGCAGCAAGACAAGGTAAAATAACTTTAAGACACAACTGAACACAATAAACTAAAAATAAATACAAATGGGAAAATTCAGTGCTGATGCAGTTATACAGGAAAAAATTAGTCGATGATGGTAGATTTACTGGAGTTGGTGATGGTGCCATGTCCTTTTAGTAGCAGCAAAGGCAGATTCCTCCTCCACATGATATCCTAGGAGGTGGCTGGACTTCCGATGGGGGTGGTCCATGGCTGCCAGGGAACAGAGCCATAAACACTGCAGCCTTGCAAACAGTGGCCATCCCACTGCAGAGTTTGGCAGGAGCACTAAAAGGACGGGGAGAATAGGACAACCACTAACTTTCAAACGGGCTACACAGACTTGGGCAACGAGCATCTTGTCTTTTTAGGGAGTGAAGACTAGAGATTCTTCCCTGGTCTTCCCTCCTTGTATATATGTGTTCACAGCAGCATTATTCATAAAAGCCAAAAGGTAGAGAAAACCCAACCCAATATCCAAATGGCGACTGGGTAAACAAAGCCAGTCATTATCTATGCAATGGACTATTATTCATCCATAAAAAGGCATGAAGTTCTGATAAATGCTACTACATAGATGAATCCTGCAAACAAATTATGCTAAATTAAAGAAGCCAGTTCACAAAAGACTACATATTGTATGATCCCATTTATTAAAATGTCCAGAATAAGCAAATCCATTGAGACTGAAAACAGACTGGTGGTTGCCTAGGGCTGGGAGGGTTGGGGAAGGGGTGGGGGGAGTGACTGCTAATGAGTACAGGGTTTCTTTTTAAAGTAACAAAAATGTTCTAAAATTGTGATGGTTGCATAACTCTGTGAATATATAAAGTCACTGAATTATACACTTTCAAGGGTGAATTGTATGGTATGTGAATTATGTATCAATAAAGCTGTTAAAAAACCACACATACACACCGTTAATAAGAACCTCCCTCCCACCCTGCCTGATAAGCAGATACCTGCAGCCAAATTTGACTTGATTTAGGAAAAGAAGCTAACAGGATATTTCTTGTAGCCCAGTCTTTTGGAGTAAGTTTCTGCCTGCTTAACATATTGTAACCTCTAAATGGAAATCTTGGGTAGACTTCTCAGCTCTCTCTTCTCCCACTCTTGCTTGGTCCTGACAGTCTTATCTTTTCCTCTTTTTTTCTTTTTTCTCTTTTAAAATCTAACTATCTTTTAAAAGTCTAATTCTCTAGCAAAATGGGGCCAGCATTGGCTTTTGTTTTCCTGCCCACCAATTCTGCTAAAAACACACATCTTAATTCAATGTTCAGACCTAAGGCCCTGCTCAGAACAATGGGAGAAAAGGCTTGAGAATCACAAGGATCTCTCTTTTGTACCAGTTTAGCTGAGAGCCTTCTCATATCCCCGACGCTTCTTTCATCTCAGATTTTCTAATTCAACTTTTAAATTTCCCACTGATTTCCCATTCTATTCCTGGCACTTCCGAGGCTTTCTCTTTGGCTCAACCACTTCAAGGACCAGCTTGTCATCTGTGTAGCCCAGACCTCCTGCCCACTGCTGCCTTACTTTTGAGTCAAAGATTTATTTTCACTCTTTGCCAACCTCTCTCAACCTGGAAGCCCCCCAACCCCCTCCCTCAACAAGCCATTCGTAAATCCCATATCCTGGCATTTTTTCCTAACCCTGGCCAATCCCAGAGAAGGTAAGGCCAGGTGGCTGCTCCCAGGTGGTCTGTGTATGGCTTGAATGCCCTCTGGCCTTGCTGAAGAGCCTCCCCAGTCACCACAAGGCAGCTGATGGCTCCTACCCCAGGACACCCCCAGCCCCTCCAGACCTCAGCTAGCAAATCCACAGACCTTGGCCATGCCTCCTCTCTACCCAAACAAAGACAAAGAGAACAAAGATTTCATAACGTCCACTGTTACAGAAAACTCTGAAATTCTGCAGATTTGTATATATCCCATATAGGGCTTTTGAGGCTTCCCTGATGGCTCAGCAGTAGAGAATCTGCCTTCAATGAGGAGACATGTGTTTCATCCCTGGGGTGGAAAGATCCCCTGGAGGAGGGCACAGCAACCTACTCCAGTATTCTCGCCAGGACAGTCCCATGGACAGAGGAGCCTAGTGGGCTGCAGTCTGTGAGGTCAAAAAGAGTGGGACACAACTGAAGCAACACACACACATACAAGTCTTTAACTGCCTTGGATTCAAACCTAGGCTCTGTCATTTACTGAGTGGCTTTAAGAGACAATCTGCTTGGCCTCTCCAAGTCTCAATTTCTCACTTGTGAAAACAAGGATAATAATATGGTGTGGATTAAAATGAGACAGTTCCTGTAAAGGGCTTGGAACTGTGGTCATTCTATGAGTCCCCATAAAGCAAAATCGTGGATTACTGTTTTCCTGGATAACAGAAAAAAATCAGATGGGAAACGTGCCATTAATCTCTGTGACCAGTCATTCAGAGGACGGAAGTGGAGGATTCTGCCCGCCTGCCCTTGTTGCTATGCAGGCTTCTGGAGGCGGAGCCCATCAGCTAGGGAAAATCTGCTCCTTGTGGTTATCACAGCTCTGCAAAGCTTGAAAAACTTCTTTCTCTCTGTTCCTCCCCTCAACCAGTCCAGGCCAATCTGTGTTCTTCCCAAAACAAAATGCAATCCCTGCAAGACACAGCTTTGCAGAAAACCTTGCCCAGGCTGGGGCTATAACGTCAGCTACGCCAGTAAGGCTGAAACAAAACTTGCCTCTCTCAGAGCCCCGCAGCCGTGGGGACTGCAGGTGCAATCGATACGTGTCATCAGTGAGTTCAAGGTCAGAGGAATCTGCAAGCTGCTGAAGACAAGGACTTCAATGTTGTTGGAGGTTTTTTCCCTTCTGTGCCCTTTTACAGTAGGGAGGTGAATCCCAGAGAAAAACTCAAGCCTTGCCCTTCTCTGGGACATGCCAACACCCTCTCTGGCTGGACCCTGGCCCATTGTCCAAATGTGGCCTGCTCGGCTGACCTGTATTTCACTGATTTCCAAACCACAATCTACTTTAGCAAAGCAAGGGCTCTGTGCGCTACTCGCTGGGTCCCTGAACTGAGACGACGTCGAAAAACGTTCCTGCAGCGACACGCGTGTGCACATGTTTGTGCAAACATTTATAATGCACCTATCGTGGGTCAGGCACTGTGATGGGTGAGAAGGATATAAAACAAGCCACACACAGTCCTGTGAGGAGCTCACAGTCCTAGGGGTGTGGGAGGCAGCAGGTAACTGACAACCCTGCGAGGGGAGGATGTGCTTGGTGGAACAAGCAACCTAAAGGGACTGAATGAAATAAGAGCAACTCCCCTGGCCCCAGTGATTCCCAAAGCAAGGGGCACGTTAATGAAGCTCAAAAAGTGAGTACTTGGCCCAAGAGAATTAAGTGCAAAGGGATGTGCCTGTGCACGTGTGTGTGCCTGTGCATGTATGTGTGCCTGTGTGTGTGTGTGTGTGTGTTTCCCTGGGCACCCTTCCCAGGCACACTCCACCACAAATTATTCATCATCACGGTGCCTTTCTAAAACCCCACATTAAACAGCTTCCATCTTGAAATTTATTGTGTTCCATCCCATTGGGCAGAAGGTCAGAGAGAACATTTGTGTGAGTCATAGCTCGCTGGATTTCTACATCTTGTTAAACGTACGTTCACTCTTTCTGAGGTGTCAGAGGCAGACTGCCTGTCTCTCTCCTCAGTGTTCCTAAAGTGAGGGGGCCCTTCCACCCCGTGGACACCTTTCCTCCCCTTGGGCTCAGGTCCCACTGAGGAGGTTCCTCCAGAGAGGGAGCTGCCTGGGCCCCTCTCAGCTGACACAGCTCCGGCGTCCCACTGCCTTTGACCTGGTTGCCCACCTGAGCTGCTGGAACTTCAGTCTCAGTTTACTGGCTTGAGAGCTGGAGTCTGCGTTCTTTCATTCATTCACCTGGTCATTTATTCATTGAGCAACCACTCTGCGGCGAGCACTATTCCAGGGGCTGGGAATACAGAATTGAACCAGGCATACTGGTCTACGCTCATGCATTCTGCATTCTAACGGGAAAGAGAGATCTCAGAGAAGCAAGCAAGTAACCAGGCAAGGAAATAAATGAGAGGCTTTTATGTGGTGATAAATTCTAGGAAAAAGCAAAAGATAAAACAGGGTAAAGCATCTCAAAGTGACATTGGGAGAAGTTATTTTTCAGTGGTGCACAAGAAAGGCCTCACAAGGAGACATCTGAGCTGAGACCCGAACAATGAGAAGGAAGCAGCCAGGCAGAGATGCAAGGGAGGGGGGAGAGTGGGAAGGGAGGTGCCAGCAGCCCATTGTACGGAGTCTGGATTTCATTCTAAGTACAGTGGGAATTCATTGGAGAGTTTGAAGCAAAAGGGTGACAGGACCTGACCCACGTTTTTTTTTTAAAGATTACGGCATCAAAACTGTTCAGGATTTTATTATTATTATTAGTGAAGGATAATTGCTTTACAGAATTTTGTCGTTCTCTGTCAAACCTCAACATGAATCTGTCACAGGCAAACACTCTCTTCCAACAACACAAGAGAAGACTCTACACATGGACATCACCAGATGGTCAACACCAAAATCAGATTGATTATATTATTTGCAGCCAAAGATGGAGAAGCTCTATACAGTCAGCAAAAACAAGACCAGGAGCTGACTGTGGCTCAGATCATGAGCTCCTTATTGCCAAATTCAGACTTAAATAGAAGAAAGTAGGGAAAACCACTAGACCATTCAGGTATGACCTAAATCAAATCCCTTATGATTATACAGTGGAAGTGAAAAATATATTTAAGGGACTAGATCTGATAAGACAGAGTGCCTGATGAACTATGGATGGAGGTTCATGACATTGTACAGGAGAGAGGGATCAAGACCATCCCAATGGGAAAGATGCAAAAAGCAAAATGGCTGTCTTGAGGAGGCCTTACAAATAGCTGTGAAAAGAAGAGAAGCAAAAAGCAAAGGAGAAAGGGAAAGATATCAGCATTTGAATGCAGAGTTCCAAAGAATAGCAAGGAGAGATAAGAAAGCCTTCCTCAGCAATCAATGCAAAGAAATAGAGGAAAAGAACAGAATGGGAAAGACTAGAGATCTCATCAAGAAAATTAGAGATACCAAGGGAACATTTCATGCAAAGATGGGCAAAATAAAGAACAGAAATGGTATGGACCTAACAGAAGCAGAAGATATTAAGAAGAGGTGGCAAGAATACACAGAAGAACTATACAAAAAAGAGCTTCATGACCAAGATAATCACAATGGTGTGATCACTCACCTAGAGCCAGACATCCTGGAATGTGAAGTCAAGTGGGCCTTAGGAAGCACCACTACAAACAAGGCTAGTAGTGGAGGTGATGGAATTCCAGAATTCAAATCCTGAAAGATGATGCTGTTAAAGGGCTGCACTCAATATGCCAGCAAATTTGGAAAACTCAGCAGTGGCCACAGGACTGGAAAAGATCAATTTTCATTCTAATCCCAAAGAAAGGCAATGCCAAAGAATGCTCAAACTACCGCACAATTGCACTCATCTCACATGCTAGTAAAGTAATGCTCAAAATTCTCCAAGCCNCAAACAAAGCTAGTGGAGGTGATGAAATTCCAGTGGAGCTATTTCAAATCCTGAAAGATGATGCTGTGACAGGCAGTCCTTCAGTTCAGTTCAGGTCAGTTCAGTCACTCAGTTGTGTCCGGCTCTTTGTGACCCCATGAATCGCAGCACTCCAGGCCTCCTGGTCCATCACCAACTCCTGGGGTTCACTCAGACCCAAGCCCATCGAGGCAGTCCTTAGGTGAATATAAATATGGTCAGTCCAAACTGGATAGAATGTGAGTAAGTCACAGGTGACATATCTTACAAAGTTCTTTTGGCTGCAATTATTCAGACACCTTACACACTAGTGTAAGTCTTCCCTGGTGGCTCAGATGGTAATCTTCCTGCAATGCAGGAGACAAGGGTTTGTATCCCTGGATTTGGAAAAATCCTTAGAGAAAGAAATGGCAACACACTGCAGTATTCTTGCTTGGGAAATCCCATGGACAAAGGAGCCTGGTGAGCTTCAGTCCATGCGGTTGAGGAGTCAGACATGTCTTGGTGACTGAGACGATACACACAGACACTAATTCAGACTTATGAATCTCTGTAGGCAATGGAGAAATGGAAGCATTTTGAAGATGAGAATCAAGTGCACAGTCATGTTTCAAGAGCATGACTCCAAACACTGAATAAAGTGAAAGAGTGGAAGAAAGGGACCAAAGAAAGAGAAAAAAAATTAACCCAGAAATAATGGACAGATTATGAGGCTGGTAAGTTTGGAAAGTGAAATTGAAAGTGTTAGTTGCTCAGTCATGTTAGACTCTTTATGAATCCACAGACTCTAGCCTGCCAGGCTCCTCTGTCCATGGAATTCTAAAAGCAAGAATACTGGAGTGGGTTGCCACTTCCTTCTCCAGGGGATCTTCCCGATCCAGGGATAGAACCTGGGTCTCCCACATTATTGAGAGCAGACTCTTTACCACCTGAGTCACCAGGAAAGCCCTAAGTTTTGTAAGCATATAGTGAAAAATGAATTGAGGTATGGAGTTAAGAATGGTAAGGACAGAAATCTACATCTTTCCTATAGCATGGTTTATATAGGTGGATGTTAATTATACTTGCTACTCTTTCAGCCATCATTCTAACTTACGTTATATGTTCTCCTTTCAAAAATTAGAAAACTCAGAGCTTTGTCAGCATAGGTCAGGTTTATGCTCTAAGTCTTATCTTCCTGATTATCACCATTTAAACTTCCACTGAAACCTTGTTAAATTCTGGCATCTCCCCATTCCTTTAATCTCAACCTACTTTTTAAATCATTTTTTCTATGGCATGTATCACCTTTTAATAGGTTTTACTTATTACCTCTGTTGTCTGTCTCCTCTATTAGAACGTAAATTCTACAGGGTAGATATAATTTGAGCTCAATAGAGTTTTGTTAAATGAATAAATGAATGACTGAGCACAATATTTTCATAGTTTGCAAATTGAAGGGTATATAATTGAAATTTGTAAACTAAAGAGGAAACATTACTGCACAAAAGTAATTATAACTGAATTTCAGGCATTCACCTCAGTCTAACTTCCCAGGGATATTATAAGAACAAAAACTGAATTAAATTGTGCAGTCATTCAAATCTTTCAGTGCTAGCCATTTACCTGTCACATATTGACAAAGGGAATTCTGGGAGAATCACTAAAAACAGATGACCCTTCAGGTTTCAGGCCATGCCTAGGAATGTGTATTCTACAAATATGTGACCATGTGAGCCAGTAGGCTGTATTGGGACTAGATTGTGGCTTACTCAAAGGCAACAAACGAAGTGAGCCATATGGTATTATTTCAAGGATGTCAAAGGAAAATTTTATTTGCTCTCAAATGTTTTTCCTATCCATTTGTTGCTGATTTTACTAGGACACAAAATAAATAAAGAAAAACCCACAACTTTCTTTCTGCAAATACATACATGTCTTAAAATGCAAATTTCTCTTGGAAAAATTGAACCCTGATAATTAAAAGTCCATTAAGATATGAATATGAGCAAGTCTTTCCCTGAGTATGTGCGTTATTGTGGAGATAGTAGTGTAGAGGTGCTAAGACCTGATAACATGGAATTTGAGGCTCCCATGGCTGCCGGAGCAAATGTTTAAACACAAAGAAGAAATTGAAGTGCATTCAGTGATGCATCTTTGTTCAGTTCCATGTAATGAGCTCAGGCTTTATGTGTGTGTGTGTGTGTGTGTGTGTGTGTGTGTCTGTGTGTGTCTGTGTGTGTGAAGGAGGGAGATTTACCACCTGTAGTCCCTTATTTTTGTCATCCACAGGTTGGTGAGTAGAAGTCTTTGTTTCACATCATTTTTATAATAAGGCATTTTGATCTTCAGTTTAGGTGGTAAGTCCTCAAGTAAGCTAAGCATATTTCCCAGGGGTCATAGGATTTATTAAAAGAATGAGACTGAATTCTTTTTGCTTAGATGAACAGAATTGAGAGTAAAATATCATCAGCTCCCATTATCAACTAGTTAACTGATTACATAACCTTAAGGAAATAGGTTTCTTTTTTTCTTTACTTTAAAAGATTTTTAAATTGAAGTATTGATAATTGATTTACAATGTTATGTTAGTTTCTGCTGTATAGCAATGTGAATCATATATATATATATATCAATATAAACATTATTTTTCATGTTCTTTTCCATTATGATTTATCACAGGATATTGAAAGTATTTTCCTATGCTATACAGAGGACCTTATTGCTTTTCTATTCTCTCTATATAATAGCTTACATCTGTTAACCCTAATTTCCCAATCCATCCCTCCCTCATTCCACCTCCACCCTTGCAACCACAAATCTGTTCTCTATGTCTGTGAGTCTGTTTCTCTCTCATGTATATGTATATGTTAGTTGCTCAGTCATGTCTAACTCTTTGTGACCTGTAGACTATGGCCTACAAGGCTCCTCTGTCCATGGAGTTATCCAGGCACCAATGCTGGAGTGGGTAGTCACTTCCTTCTGCAGGAGATATTCCCAGTCCAGTGATGGAGCCCAGGTCTCTTGCATTGCAGGCAGATTCTTTACCATCTAAGCCACCAGGGAAGTCTTGCTTTCCATTTCATGGATAGGTCCATTTGTGCTATATTTTAGGTTCCAAATATCAGTGATGTCATATAATATTTGTTTTTCTGTTTCAAACCTACTTCACTTAGGATGATAATATCTAGTTGCCTCCATGTTGTTGCAAATGGCATTATGTCATTCCTTTCTATGACTCAGTAGTATTCCATTGTATATATACAACATCTTCTCCATCCATTCATCTGTCTATGGACATTTAACATGTTTCCATGTCTTGGCTGTTGTGAATAGTGCTGCTATGAACATACGGGTGCATATATCTTTTTGAATTACAGTTTTCTGGATATATGCTCAGGTGTGGTGTTTCTGGACCTTATAGCAACCTTATGTTTAGCTTTTTGAGAAGTGCTAATATTGGGAGGGATTGGAGCAGGAAAAGAAGGGGACAAAATAGGATGAGATGGCTGGATGGCATCACCAACTCGATGGACATGAGTTTGGGTAAACTCCGGGAGTTAGTGATGGACAGGGAGGCGATTCATGGGGTCACAAAGAGTGGATGGGACATGACTGAGCAGCTGAAGTGAACTGAACTGAATTGAATATGTTTCAGAATGGCTGCATCAACTTACATTCCCACCAAAAGTGTCCTTTTCTTGACACCCTCTCTGTTATTTGTAGACTTTTTAATGATGAACGTTCTGACTGGTGTGAACTTGTACCTCATTGTAGTTTTAATTTGTATAAGAATTTTGTTTTGTTTCTGAAGCTATTCATGTCTCCATCTACTAATCAGTGGAATAAGTTGGTCTTCTGAGATCATAATGTCTTTATTTTTGTCAGTTTATGACTAAAACATTATATCTGAGATTAGTGGACGAGGGCTCTAACAGATTTGTAACTGGAGGATTTTGTTAAATATATCCAAGTCTGAAATTGCACTGTATTGTGTAACAATGATTCTTTTTGGGCCTCAACTTCCCTGCTTATGAAATAAAAGTATTACAGAGGATTACAGATTCTATTTCCTTCTGATGACATATTACATGTTTCCATAGTTATGATACTAAAATCAGGTTTTATAGTTCAGGCAAGTTATACAGTGATTTAATACAGTGAAGAAATGAGGCTAATATTTGATATAATCTTTCCATTTGGTAAAAGTCTTCAACCTGAAATCCTTTCTTCTATTCCTTTATAACTTATTCAAGATGGTAGGAAAAGTATCTACAAAGTTACAAATTTAAAATTGACAGAAAATCCCTGTATAAGAGAAGCAAGGTGAAGAGTTACTTTCATAGTTCAAAATCTGTACACTTTCACCTTACTATATAAGACTTGTTTTAACATATAGAAATGTAGGTAGATCATCCAAAGTATATTTGAATTGTATAGATTTTGGAAGTTATTTTATGAACGTCAACTCAAGATAAATACATATGCGTCTTTCTCATTTATTTGAGCATTCTCAGGAATATTTTTCTAGTACATTTTATTCTAGAAAAATAGAATTGTTGCTCTTTCATTCTTTCCCTCTCTTCTACTTTCACTGGAATTTACAATTCTTCTTAAATCATTGAGGTTACCATTAAACAAAGACGTTTCTGTCATTGTATTTTCCAACATTTCAAGTTTAAATTCTTGTGGATTCCACTTGTAAAGGTTACATTTCAACTCTGTCATGTTCAACCTTAATTTATTAACTAGAAAACCCTTTTCTGCTGGCCAGACTCCTAGTTGCCAATTCCTTCATCCTTTATTTCATTATTTCCATCTATGTTGTTTTGTTCCTCTGCCTACTGTAGAAATAATCCTCCAGTCAGCAGATTTTTCTGAATCTATGAACAGAGGTTGAATGATTTAAGTACTTGCTGGCCATGACAGTGATGGAGTGGTGACAAAGGGGGGTCTGTGAAAATAGCAAGTCACCTTGTCACCAGACTTGATCAACGTAAAACCAGGATACTGAAATGTATGAAACAGCAATAATTGGCTTTTAGTGCAGGTAGAAGAATAAAATCAAAGACTACTTTCTATTAGATTCCCAGAAAATACAAATTAGTGCAGATGCCTGTAACTGCAATGCTGTGTAGCAACAGCACAGTGGAGAACTTTATTGCTCTGTGTCCCTCCAAGCCCACTTTATATCTGTTTGCCGGATGAATGTACCAGCTGGAATCAAACACATACAGATCTTGGCTTGGCTAATGCTTGCTGAAAGCCTTTTATGGAGGCATCCTTTGTTGTCTGTCTAGGTGTGTTTTTCTGTTTTCCAAAAGTAAGATGTTTTGAGAGCAAAGGAGGAAAAGGGCAATGTGCCATTCAGAAATGGGCATAAAGCAGGCAAATTCCATACCAAGTACCAGGAAATTCACAGATGTGTTCCACCTGAGACAATCCAATCATGTGCTTGTGGGTATGAGTAGAGGACTGGGATGGAATGCATCCTTTGGGAAGACTTTGTATCAGCTACATTATGATGGTATTTTTCAAATATAAATCAGATTAATAGGTACCAATTTATATTAACAAAAATGCTGATCTATTAGGGATTAGGGAGCCCTCTCTAACCCTCATAAACATCATAACATGAAAATGGTGTCTACAAAAGAAAGAATCACTATTGGTTCTCATTGCATTCTTGCTTCCAGCTGTTTCCTGAAGTTAGCTGATCTTGGCATGTTTCACCCTCTTTCAGGAATAGAGAGGCCTGGCCATTTGTTAAATTCATACTAATTTTACACTAATTAGGTACTCATATTAGATTTAGTAATGCATTGATAATAGAGTTTATTTCTTCAAAAACAATTTTTTTTTCTCAAAATAATAATATGCATTGCTTTATACTATAAAGCCCAGTTTTAAATGTTCTCTCATTTAAGCAACATAGCACCCTTGGGATCTTTAGTTAGTAAGTGCATTTCATAAAGTTATTAATTTTGTTATTTTATTTTATATATTTTCCATGAATCACCCCAAAACCTTGAAGGGCTGAAGTGGAAATTATATAAATAAATATTGCTAAGATAGTGGTAATAAAATAATCATGATTGGAACTGGATTCTTTCATGCTTAATTCAGATGTTCTGACTATTAGGAAGATAATCAGAAGCAATTTCTCTCAATAGAATTTCATTCTATGACTTGTTAATCTCCATAAGAATTGGTAGAATAAATATTTGCACTAATCCCTGAATTAAATGTTTTAATGACTGTTGGGAAAGTTATGACTGGGGGAAGCTAACTGGATCATTTCCTGGACCTGAAAAGAGAGTGGACAGTTTTTCAAGGAGCATCCATTTCCTGAGTCATGGATTCCTTCACTAATTCAGGAGGAATTAAACGTGACCTGTTTTCAAGATAATGCTATATGTGTTCAGAACCCAGAGTTATAAAAAGCCTCTTTATTGACTAAGAATATAACTAATCATGATAAATTGTTGTATTTGTATGAAATAAGGTAGTACATAGATGGTAGTTAAAGCTTTGTAGGAGAAAAGGTCATTTAGATAAATTCTGTAAAATGAGAAGGGCTGAAAGTCAAACTCTCGTGAATATCATCATTAATGTTACATTACTAGTTAATAAAGAGGCTTTTTTATATCTCTGGGTTCTAAACACAAAAGCTTCTCTGGTGACTCATGTGATGAAGAGTCTGCCCGCAATAATTCTGGAGACCCGGATTTGATACCTGGATTGGGAAGATGCCTGGAGAAGGAAATGTCAACCCACTCCAATAATCTTGCCTGGAAAATCCCACAGATGGAGAAGCCTGGTGGGCTACAGTCCATGGGGTTGCATAGAGGCAGACATGACTGATAAACTAACATTAACACAAACACACAAGTATTAAATAGAAGAATAGGAAAAAATATCTGAACAAAGTACGAAATATCAGAAAATCATATAATAGAGTCAAGAGCATTAAAGTAGGTGAGTGGTTAGTTTCCTAAGGCTTCTGTGAAAAAGTATTGTAAACTGGGCAACTTAAAGTAAGAGAAATTTATTCTCTCACAGTCTGGAGGCTAGACTAGAAGTACAAATTTATACTAAAAGTACAAATTTAAGGTGTGAGAAGAGATGTGCTGTCCTTGCAACCTCTAGGGGAGGGTCCTTCCTTAGTTCTTCTGGGTTCTGGAAGCTCCAGCTATTCTTTGGCTGTGGCTGCATAACTCCCATCTCTGCTTATATTCATGTGGCCATCTGCCCTCTGTGTCTGTAGATTCACACGCTGGTCTTCTCTGTTTCTGTGTCTGGGTCCATGTTTGTCTCTTCTCATCAGGATGCGAGGCATATTGCTTTAGAACCCACCCTAATGACTGCCAAAGAATTGATGCTTTCGAACTGTGGTGCTAGAGAAGACTCCTGAGAGTCCCTTGGACAACAAGGAGATCAAGCCGGTCAATCCTAAAGAAATCAACCCTGAATATTCATTGAAAGGATTGATGCTGAAGTTGAACCTCCAATACTTTGGCCACCTGATGCAAAGAGCCAATTCATTGGAAAAGAGACTCTGATGCTGGCAAAGATTGTGGGCAGGAGGAGAAGGGGTAAGATGATTGGATGCATCACTGATTCAATGAACATGAGTTTGAACAAACTCTGGGAGATAGTGAAGGATAGGGAAGCCTGAAGTGCTCTAGTCCATGGTGTTGTGAAGTCGGACATGACTGAGTGACTGAACCACAGCAACAGCAACTCTGCTTTGGGCAAAGTGAAGAGAGGATTTCTCAACATCACAGGAAGGTAGAGGCAATGAGCTCCTAATTTACCCTTCCTTCTGTGCAATATGAGTAGAAGAAGAGCAACCCTATTTCTCAAAAGGACTCCAGAGGAAATGGTCTAAGTCATAGTGTAAAGAAAGCTGCCAAGCCATCAGGTCTCCAAGTCTGGAAAAGGACTTTGTGAGATTTGAAAAAGGAGAGAAGATTAAAATAGCGTAAATTCAATCTCTCCCACTCTCTCTACTGCTGTGGAAAATACCAGCAGAAACTTTAGGCTCAGTTCAGTCCCCCAGCAGAAAAATAATTTCTTGTTCTTATTTGCTATAGCAAGAGTACCAGGAATGATATTCCTTGGTTCTGAATGGCTCTAGCTGATACTCCTAAATCAGACATGTAGATTAGGTTGCTAGAAATCTTTGGTTAATCTTGGGACTGAATGATATGAACAGAAATGAGAGATCAGGGACAAGAAAAACTGTAACACTATATAGTTTTACAGGCAGATAAAATCTGTTACATACATGTCCAGAGTTTGGGGAGCATTAGGAAGGCAGAATGTGACACTGGAGGGGCAGAAAGGAACCAAACATAAATTTCATTTTTTGGCCTGGGATATATGTATAATTTTGTATTAATATGTCCACTTTGCATTCAGCTCAATCATATATAGAACTCAAAGTTTACCAAAAGGAATTCTGAAGGATATCACTGGTGCCTTTCTGTTGATATTTACAGGTGAAACTGGGCTTAAAGATTTTGTGAATGGATGTCTGTTTCATTCTTCTAGATCCAGAATTGCATACTAGTTAGTAGTTATCCTAAAAGAAATAATAATATGTGGTCTTCTGAGTAATAATAATTTGATCTAATTCAATTTAACAAGCATCTACTACATGACTGCCATGTAAAACCACTGTCTTAGAAGTTAGGGAACACAATGTTCTCTCAGAAAATGTTATTGAAAGACTCTGTTGGCGTATAGAAGGAACAGAACTAACAAGTTACATGGAATTGTTGTAGGAAAAGTTCAATTATAGTAAGGATTTACATAGATGTTATTGGCTGAATAGCTATCAAAGATTTAACTTTAAAATCTTCTCTTGTATCATGAAAATAGACTAGGCTATACTACAGTAAGGAAAATAAAATCTCTAAGTTACGGGACAGGAAGAAACACAAGCTGTGTTTGGCTCACTTTACATGTCCCTCTTTCAATGGCAGGTTGCTGTGTTCCATGTGGTCCTTGTTGAGGCCCTCGGGTTTATGTAGGCTGGGAGTATTCAGAATACCAGTCAAAGATTAGAAGAAAGACAGGATAAAAAATCATGTAGTGGCTCTTACAAGCTTTCACCTTGGAATGAAAGTCTCATGGCCACGCATAATATCAAGGGGGCAGAGAAATTGTCCTTCCTTGTGCTAGGAGCTAGAGGGAAGTGGGATGTTTGTTGATTGCATGCTATCTCAATTCTCAAAGATGGATTAAATATTGAGTCATCAGCTGTTACTGTGATTAAGGTATGAGAGATTTTAGTAACCACAAACACCATTTATGAACATCTATTAAATTCCAGGTATTGTTCTTGCAACACTTGATGATTCATACTAGCTTTCCCTTTTCAAGATGAGGAAAGTGAGTTGCACAACTTATGTAGATTTNTAATGAAGATCTTTTTTGTACAGTTCTTCTGTGTATTCTTGCCACTTCTTCTTAATATCTTCTGCTTCTTGACAATAAGCTTACCACACCAGTTTTTCTCAAAGGACAATAAGTATACCAAAGAATGGCTTCCTTGTCAAAATTTTAAAGTTAAGTTCAGTTGCTAAAGAATAGGTTATATGATATTAAAAATGCATGCTTCATCTAAAATTGTCATTATTTTAGTTAATCATAACATTATGTAGAAAAGATAGATGATATTATATAATTTAGCTACATTAACCAAGTCTTCAAGCCTAGAGACTTGAGAAACAGAGGGCTACTTGAGAACATAGTTAAATTCTTTTAAGTCCAATCGATTAGTACCATTGATCATATTCAAGAAAGATATGTCTTAATACAGTCTGCAAGCTCCCATATGCCACTTACTGCTTCAGATAAAGTGGGCAGATCTTCCCATTAAGCAGAAATAACTGGGACTTCCCTAAGGTCCAGCGGTTAAGAATCTACCTTCCAGTGCACAGGATGCAGCTTGATTCCTGGTTTGGGAACTAACACAAGTCGCTGGGTAAGCCCGTATGCCACTACTAAGACCTGATGTGGTCAAAAATATTTAAAAAACCGAATGACTAGCATTTCTATAAAAGTTTATTCTTAATGCATCTTTTTTCACAGAAATATTTTGAGATGAAAAGAGGGTATTATTTTAATTATCACTCTACAGGGAGTCAGGGTAGAAGGGGAATAAAGTTCAGTGTTCAAAGCTCGGGTTGTAGTAGTGATATAAAACCCAGTCTCCAACTTCCAAAATTCAGACTGTATCTCACTGTCACCCATCTACTGCATGTTCACCATTATATTATACGTTGGAAGAGATAGAGGTAACCAAAGTAGGATGCTTCTGCTATGACTCAGATATAGGGGACAATACAAATAATTCATTCTAGGAATTGACATTTATCAAGTGCTTGCTCTATGCCAGGTTTACAGAATCAACAACAGACAAGACAGATGAAAATGTCTGCCTCAAGGATTTTAGTGGAAATAAGTAGGTTAGGGTGAGAAAGTTCAGTTTAGTCACTCAGTCATGTCTTACTCTTTGTGACCCCATGGACTGCAGCATGCCAGGTTTCCCTGTCCACCACCAACTCCTCGAGCTTGCTCAAACTTATGTCCATCGAGTCAGTGATGCCATCCAACTGTCTCATCCTCTGTTGTCCCCTTCTCCTTCTGCCTTCCATCTTTTCCAGAATCAGGGTCTTTTCCAATGAGTCAGTTCTTTGCATCAGGTGGCCAAAGTATTGTGATTTCATCTTCAACATCAGTCCTTCCAATGACTATTCAGAATTGATTCCCTTTAGGAGTGACGGGTTTGATCTCCTTGCAGTCTAAGGAACTCTGAAGAGTCTCCTCCAACACAGCTCAAAAACATCAGTTCTTCAGTGCTTAGCTTTCTTTATAGTCCAACTCTCACATCCATACATTAGTACTGGAAAAAACATAGCTTTGACTAGATGGACCTTTCATGCTAAAGTAATGTCTCTGCTTTTTAATACATTGTCTAGTTTGGTCATAGCTTTTCTTCCAAGGAGCAAGCATCTTTTAATTTCATGGCTGGAATCACCATCTGCAGTGACTTTGGAGCCCAAGAAAATAAAGTCTGTCACTGTTTCCATTGTTTCTCCATCTATTTGCCATGGATTGAAAAGCAGGGAGAGAAAAGCAATAGATAAATTTATAAACTACACTTTTATGTTCAATAATAATCAGTGTAAGAGGAAATAAAGAAGAATGGAGAGCAGGAAGCTGAGTAATGAAAAATGCTGATGCTTTTTTTTTTTTAAATTTTAAAGATCTTTGTGATGTGACCATTTTTAAAGTCTTTACTGAATTTGTTACAAGATTGATTTTGTTTTATGCTTTGGTTTTTTGGCTGCCAGGCATGTGGGATCTTAATTCCGTGATTGAGGATCCAACTCACACCCCATGCAGTGGAAGGAGAAATCTCAAGCACTGGATCATCAGGGAAGTCTCATGAATGCTGATGTTTTAAATGTTAAGGAAGATCTCCCTGAGAATGTGGCATTTTAGCAATAATTTGACACAGAAGGAGATGAAAATGTAAGCAAACTGTAATTTAAAGGATTATCATGAACAAAATTGTGAATGTGATTCTGGCCCAGCTTCTCAAAATTTCTCGGTCATCCATACCCAGGATGGAGGTAAATGGTAGAATGAGCCATTCTGTGAATGTCATGGTAGTTTAGAAGGCTCTGGGGAAGAAGGAACCTTTGGGTTGACTCCAGATAATGACAGTGGTGAGTGAAGTGCTACCAATAATAATAAAAAAAGAATCAGAGGGCATCATGTTGACAAAATGTTCTCTGTCTTGAAAGAAATGATGCTCCTTAAACTTTCCATGTTGAGAGAGAGGTCCAAGACAAGGCTCCAATTTTATTTCTCCTTTTTCTTTCTTTAGATGCCATGTCTTCTTTTGTTCCTATCATCTTCTTCTTCTGATTTCCATATAGTAAAAAAAGGAAAGAGGTATGAGCAATGGCAAGTTATTGGAAAGGAGATTCAAATCAGAGCTAGAGTTTAAAATTGGTTCCTCCTTTCCTTCTTTCCCACCTCCTGCTTCTAGTAATTTAACTTGCTAGTCATCCTAAAGGTTGTCTTTTCTTGACTATGTATAGTCAGTGTTGCTTATCCTTTTTCCTCCTGCACGGTCATTGTCTTTGAGGATTAAAAAAATAAAAGCTATGTTTACATGCATAAACAATTGATTCTACTGAGTGATGGATGAGTTTAATCTTTGAATGATTAAACAAAACCTTTTTAAATCTTTGTCTTATTTAGTGAATCATAACATTTGAATGAACTATTGAAGCTAGAATGGTCAATTTGAGTAGGGCCGTTGTGGACACATCTTACAAAGAGAAATAAAGTGAAACAAAGCCATGCATCTTCACTCAATTTGGACTATATAGATAGAAATTGACAATTATTTTTACTGTAATATTTCTGGATAATATTGGAAGGTAAAAATTCTCCTACTTATTTCCTCCCCCTTTTGGCTCCAACAGGTGTATTCAATATTTAGACCAGATTACCTTCAGTGGCACTGTCCCAGTGAAGCATACATCTGGGTTTTTGCCTTTACATTATTAAAATTGAAACGGTGACTATCTGACTTAAAAATAAAATTGCAGATGGTGCCTTTTGGTTGGCCTTACTTTCAAAGAAAATTTATATTTTATCTGGGTGGGGGGAAGATCCTCATTTCACACATTCTCCAAGCCTTTCCAACATTTCAAATTCTTGTTGCTGTAGAAATAAAAGAAATGCCCTAGCCTGATTAAAAATGCCAGTACAGTTTAATTCTGGACTTAAATTATGTATAGACTTGAAAATGACTCTTTTGAAAATTAAGAGCTTGTACAACTTTAGAAATGCACAGACTTAGAGAAATTCTACTGGAAAGGTTATTATTAATGGTGGTCATCAATTCATACTCTTATTTGATGTATAGATTCATTATATAACAATTCAATAGATGGTTGTCCAGTTTATGCTTAGAAATAATAGGATGAGAATATACATGAGACACATGCTGTGTTCATTTGAAAAAAGGAGGGGAGAAGAATTAACTAAAAATAGGATACCCTCTACTGTCTCTATAAAGGCAAATGCCTTTGTCCTTACATTTAAACTGTCCAGTCTTCAGTACAAACCTAGATATCCTCATGTATTCTCAAAGTTTTTTATAGCAACCTTGACTTTTTAACAGGCTAGGAATGTACTTTCAAACAATAATAACCAAGAAATCTAATTTGTGCAAAATTATAGTATGGTCTGTTTTTCAAATGCAAATACTTCTCTGAAAAGCATGTTAAAGTTGACATTCTCTTTGAACATCTTTGCTCTAATTATAATGACAGATGAAATGTGTTTTTAATGAACGTTGAAACTGTTAAAACCAATATATAAACTATTTAATCCCCTTTGTCTGTTTTAAGCACATAAAATTCCTCATATGCATTTTATTTATTACTTTACAAATATATTGGTCATATTCATTTAAAAATGAGTTTCTCAGTATCAGAACATGTCTTGAATATCCAGCTCCATCTTACTCCACATGTGGTATTTCTGTACCTTAACTCATTATCAGTTTGACGTGAAAGTAATAAGGTGAGGGAAAATAATGCATACTTTGTATTTTTAAGCTTATAATTGATGTTTTCTACCATTTTCAGATGAATCCAAGGATTTAGTGTGTAATAGTCCTGTGGCTACAAGCTCAAGCCCAGGAGTCACGCATCCTGTGTTTGAATGTTGGACTGTCTACTTGCTTACTACATGACATTGGATTAATTACTAAATATTATCCTTCAAATGCAGTAATAATAGTGCCTCTACTATAGGATAGGTTTAAAAGTGATGTTCCATATAAAGTGTTACTTTCTCTAGCTAATAGGATTTAGTTATCTCATTTCAAGTATGACCCTTAGTTATGATTTCCTTAGATGTTTTCCACACAACAACATGGGAGATAAGATGACTAAATAAAGACATCATTTAGGACAACACATAAAATGTAATTTTCCTTGTGGAAACTTGTTTCACACCACCATTTGAGTAAGAAACAGAAAGAAGTTTTTATGAAGACATGACCAAAATGGAATTGGTATCATAATGACTAAAAAACAGTTATTATTGTGTGCATGAGATCAAATGGATGCCTATGCATGTTATAAGCCAGAAGTGAACTTGATTTGTATAATGCAATTGGATAACAGGCAAGAAAACTAAAAGAGATAAATAATATAGAATAAAATATTTTGTAACTAGAGAATAAGATTTAATTCTTCCTCGAAATGCATTGGAATATTGTAGCTCAGTTCAGTTCAGTTGGTCAGTTGTGTCCGACTCTTTGTGACCCCATGAATCGCAGCACATCAGGCTTTCCTGCTGATCCCAACACCCGGAGTCTGCTCAAACTCATGTTCATCGAATCGATGATGCCGTCCAGCCATCTCATCCTCTATCGTCCCCTTCTCTTCCTGCCCCCAATCCCTCCCAGCATTCGAATCTTTTCCAATGAGGCAACTCTGCATGAGGTGGCCAAAGTATTGGAGTTTCAGCTTTAGCACCAGGCCTTCTAAAGAACACCCGGGACTGATCTCCTGTAGAATGGACTGGTTGGATCTCCTTGCAGTCCAAGGAATTCTCAAGAGTCTTCTCCAACACCACAGTTCGAAAGCATCATTCTCTGGCGCTCAGCTTTCTTCACATTCCAACTCTCACATCCATACATGACCACTGGAAAAAACCATAGCCTTGACTAGGCGGACCTTTGTTGGCAAAATAACATCTCTGCTTTTGAATATGTTCTCTAGGTTGGTCATAACTTTCCTTCCAAGGGGTAAGCATCTTTTAATTTCATGGCTGCAGTCACCATCTGCAGTGATTTTGGAGCACCCCAAAATAAAGTCTGACACTGTTTCCACTGTTTCCCCATCTATTTGCCATGAAGTGATGGGACCAGATACCATGATCTTCGTTTTCTGAATGTTGAGCTTTAAGCCAACTTTTTCACTCTCCTCTTTCATTTTCATCAGGAGGCTCTGTAGTTCCTCTTCACTTTCTGCCATAAAAATGGTATCTTCCGCATATCTGAGGTTATTGATATTTCTCAATATCAATCTTGATTCCAGTTTGTGTTTCTTCCACTTCCGCGTTTCTCATGATGTACTCTGCATAGAAGTTAAATAAGAAGGGTGACGATATACAGCCTTGACGTACTCCTTTTCCTATTTGGAACCAGTCTGTTGTTCCATGTCCAGTTCTAACTGTTGCTTCCTGACCTGCATATAGATTTCTCAAGAGGCAGGTCAGGTGGTCTGGTATTGCCATCTCTTCAGAATTTTCCACAGTTTCTTGTGATCCACACAGTCAAAGGCTTTGGCATAGTCAATAAAGCAGAAATAGATGTTTTTCTGGAATTCTCTTGCTTTTTCCATGATCCAGCAGATGTTGGCAATTTGATCTCTGGTTCCTCTGCCTTTTCTAAAACCAGCTTGGACATCAGGAAGTTCACGGTTCATATATTGCTGAAGCCTGGGTTGGAGAATTTTGAGCATTACTTTACCGGTGTGTGAGATGAGTGCAATTGTGTGGTAGTTTGAGCTTTCTTTGGCATTGCCTTTCTTTGGAATTGGAATGAAAACTGACCTTTTCCAGTCCTGTGGCCACTGCTGAGTTTTACAAATTTGCTGGCATATTGAATGCAAAACTTTCACAGCAACATCTTTCAGGCTTGAAACAGCTCCACTGGAATTCCATCACTTCCACTAGCTTTGTTTGTAGTGATGCTTCCTAAGTCCCGCTTGATTTCATATTGCAGGATGTTTGGCTCTAGGTGAGTGATCACACCATCATGATTATCTGGGTTGTGAAGATCTTTTTGTATAGTTCTGTGTATTCTTGCCACCTCTTCTTAATATCTTCTGCTTCTGTTATGTCCATACCATTTCTGTCCTTTATCGAGCCAATCTTTGCATGAATTGTTCCCTTGCTATCTCTAATTTTCTTGAAGAGATCTCTAGTCTTTCCCATTCTGTTGTTTTCCTCTTTTTCTTTGCATTGATCACTGAGGAAGGCTTTCTTATCTCTTCTTGCTATTCTTTGGAACTATGCATTCAGATGCTTATTTCTTTCCTTTTCTCCTTTGCTTTTTACTTCTTTTCTTTTCAGAGCTATTTGTAAGGCCTCCCCAGACAGCCATTTTGCTCTTTTGCATTTCTTTTCCATGGGGGTGGTCTTGATCCCTATCTCCTGTACAATGTCATGGATCTCCGTCCATAGTTCTTCAGGCACTCTATCTATCAGATCTAGGCCCTTAAATCTATTTCTTATTTCCACTGTATAATAATAAGGGATTTGAATAGTTGAATAGTCTAGTGGTTTTCCCTACTTCTTTCAGTTTAAGTCTGAATTTGGCAATAAGGAGTTCATGATCTGAGCCACAGTCATCTCCTGGTGTTGTTTTTGCTAATTGTATAGACCTTCTCCATCTTTGGCTACAAAGAATATATGATTTCAGTGTTGACCATCTGGTGATGTCCATGTGTAGAGTCTTCTCTTGCATTGTTGGAAGAGGGTGTTTGCTATGACCAGTGTGTTCCCTTGGGAAAACTCTATTAGCCTTTGTCCTGCTTCATTCTGTATTCCAAGGCCAAATTTGCCTGTTACTCCAGGTGTTTCTTGACTTCCTGCTTTTTCATTCCCGTCCCCTCGAATGAAAAGGACAGCTTTTTTGGGTGTTAGTTCTAAGAGGTCTTGTAGGTCTTCATAGAACCGTTCAACTTCAGCTTCTTCAGCGTTACCGGTTGGGATATGTACTTGGATTACTGTGATATTGAATGGTTTGCCTTGGAAACGAACAGAGATCATTCTGGTGTTTTTAAGACTGCATCCAAGTACTGCATTTTGGACTCTTTTGTTGACCATGATGGCTACTCCATTTCTTGTAAGGGATTCCTGCCCACAGTAGTAGATAAAATGGTCATCTGAGTTAAATTCACCCATTCCAGTCCATTTTAGTTAGCTGATTCCTAGAATGTCGACATCCAATCTTGCCATCTCCTGTTTGACCACTTCCAATTTGCCTTGATTCATGGACCTGACATTCCAGGTTCCTATGCAATATTGCTCTTTACAGCTTTGGACCTTGCTTCTATCCCCAGTCACATCCATAACTGGGTATTGTTTTTGCTTTGGCTCCATCCCTTCATTCTTTGTGGAGTTATTTCTCCACTGATCTCTGGTAGCATATTGGGCACCTACTGACCTGGGGATTTCCTCTTTCAGTATCCTATCATTTTTGCCTTTTCATACTGTTTATGGGGTTCTCAAGGCAAGAATACTAAAGTGATTTGCCATTCCTTTCTCCAGTGGACCACATTCTGTCAGACCTCCCCACCATGACCCATCCGTGTTGGATGGCTCCACACACATGGCTTAGTTTTATTGAGTTAGACAAAGCTGTGGTTCGTGTGATCAGATTGGCTAGTTTTCTGTGAGTATGGTTTCAGTGTGTCTGCCCTCTGATGTCCTCTTGCAACATCTACTGTCTTACTTGGGTTTCCCTTACCTTGGATGTGGGGTATCTCTTCATGGCTGCTCCAGCAAAGTGCAGCTCCTATTAGTAGTTCAAGCTTCCTACTATTTTGCAGTTAAGTTTCTCCTCTGTTATCTATATTACTTGGACAATTAATCAAGAATGCAGTTACCTCATAATAAATATTCTATTAGATTGAACCATATGAATTGATGATAATTACCCACTTTAACCTATGAGATCAATTAAACAGTAGCAACTCCCAATATATAATACATGTTAACTCTGAGTCTTAAAATAAATGACCAGATAAATATATGTGCTCTCACTTTCTGACATTTTTTAGTTTCCTCAAAGTGCTTGGCCTTTTAAGAACAGTGTGTATTTATTTGGTAGAATACTTACAATTTTGAGGGAAATATACAATACTTGTATTTTAGCTAGCACCATCAAGAACATCTGTACCAGAATTAATCTCTTTGACATAGCACTGTGTGAAAGCAATTTGTTTATCTCTTCTACAGTACATGTTTGTACAAAATTTTTTTGTTAATGTAACACATAGACTCATCTCTTTCATTAAGCAGTTTGAATGTAGTCAGATGTGGTGATGTGGGAGTAGCAGATCTCTCTAATACATTACAAAAATAAAAAATAGCACAGCTATTATTTCTTCTTTGGCACTTTCACTTTTTATAAGAATGTTGCATGGAATATTCTCTTATTCAATTTTCACATTTTTACTCCTATAAATTTTAGCAGGAGCTGAGAATATTAATGAAAACATCCTTTGACAGTATTTTTCCAACTTCTAAATTTGAAGCTCTCTAGCTATTTGTTATTGGAAACAAGCTATAACTTTGATGTGTTAATGATGTTAAGAAACATATACAATGCCTATATTTAATACAAGCATTCTCCCAATTGTATTGTATAGTACCTTTTGTCCAAGGGAGATATGCAAATGCCATCTACAGAGATGTTTATTTTTGGTTTGTGATACTTTATAATGTAAATCATTTGCTCTTAAATTGATGTTTAAATTTCTCTGATAAAATTCATTCTAAAATGACTTCCAAATTAAACCATTTTTCTACTTTAATAAAAAGATTTCTTTTACGTTTCTAGGTCTTAAATAGAGGATTAAAAGTGAATATAATATCCTTAATTTCATATACTATTAATTAGCACATCTCAAAATCTTGTTCCATTAAAGTAAATTTTGTTGTCAGAAAGGAGCCAATAATAAGGAAAAGAAAGAGAAAGGAAAGGAAAAGGAGGAAGAAAGAAAAAAGAAAGGTAAGAAGAAAGATAGAGAGTAAAGAATAGAAAGAGTGAAAAATAATAAAACTAAAACAAACTCAAACCAATAAAAATGATGGCAGGAATTATACCCCAGTGTGTTGGAGAGTTTAGTCTACGTTTTCTGCGTTGACTGCGTCTGTGGTAGACTAGAAATGGCAGGTGACACTGACCTGGGTCATGCGTGGTAAGAGATGATAAATGATGGGAACAAAGCCCTCCCTTGTTGCCTTGGCAGGCCTTCACTCTGCATCACCTTGAATCCAACTTTTGTTTTTAGAGGAGAATTTTAGGTGAAAGCAACAAATCTGAAGTTACAGCTAAATGTGAATCAGGGGGAATTGCTATTGTGATGGCTACCTAATTTTCAGATATGAGCTGGACATTTGCTCAGGGCAGGTGATCTCAAAGATTTGGCTTACATTGCATTTTTATTTTTTTCAACTCTTGATGGAACTGGAAAACCTACCAAGAATAAGACAAGGCTAAGATTTAGGATCTCTAGACAGCTGACCAACTACTTTCTATTTGCTAATAAGTGAGTCATTTCATGTCCAACAGCCATCCTAGTCTCATTGGTCTCAGGGAAGTCTTGGGGTTTAGATGAAATAATATGTGCAGAAGTTCTTTAGCAGCTACCAAATAATAAGCAGATGAAAATGTGAGATTACAATTGTGTTAATAGCTAACTTGAATTCATTGCTCTATAAAAACTTTTGAAAAAGCCAAGAAAGCATAAATTTATAGAAAGTAAACTAAATCATTTGAACTCTTAAAAAATCTGTATTCTTGGGGACTGCATATGTGTTTTAAATATACAGTTTGTGGCTCTGAGTCTTAAACACACAATGTACCCAATACTGGAGATGGCAGTGGCACCCCACTCCAGTACTTTTGCCTGGAAAATCCCATGGATGGAGTAGCCTGGAAGGCTGTAGTCCATGGGGTTGCTGAGAGTTGGACACGACTGAGTGACTTCACTTTCACTTTTCACTTTCATGCATTGGAGAAGGAAATGGCAACCCATTCCAATGTTCTTGCCTGGAGAATCCCAGGGACAGGGGAGCCTGGTGGGCTGCCGTCTATGGGGTCGCACAGAGTCGGACATGATTGAAGTGACTTAGCAGTAGCAATACCCAATACACTTAAAAATACCCTGACCATATTGCTTACGATTCAGTGTAAGTGCATTTTCACAAACCTGCTGACTGGTGAAGAGATCAGCATGAAGTAGGACTATCCAACTTTCATGCTAGTGCAGAATATATATTTGCTTTTGCTGTGGGAACTGTGTTACTTACTGCTTATATAACATTGGGCAATATTATGGACTGCATGCTCGTGTCTCATCAAAATCCATATATTGAAGCCCTAATAACCCATGTGATGTTGTTTGGAGATGTGGCTTTGGGAGGTAATTAGATCAGAAGGGTGGAATCCTAGTGATGAGATTAGTGTCTATATAAAAAGAAACAGATAGGTAACTAAACATGGTGGAGTAGATGGACATGCGCACATCTTCTCCTGCGAGAACTCCAAAATTACAGCTTGCTGCTGAACAACCATCCACAAGAGAATGTTGGATCCCATCAAAAAAAGATACCTCACTTCCAAGGACAAAGAAGAAGCCCCAGCAAGATGGTAGGGGTGGAGAAATCGTGTTTAGAATCAAACTGCATACCTGCCAGAAGTGCTCAGAGGGCTCAAACAAAACCTTGTGCATACCAGGAGACCCACAGAGACTGAGCCAGGTCTGCCTTTTAGTGTTTGAGTGTCTCCTGCAGAAGTATGGGTCAGCAGTGGCCTGCTGCAGGGGCAGGGGCTTTGGGTGCAGCAGACCTGGGTGTGGCATAAGCCTTCTTGGAGATGGTTGCCATAACCCCACCATAGAACCACCAGAACTTACACAGGACTAAGGAAACAGACTCTTGGAGGGCCCAAACAAAACCTGTGCACACCAGGACAGAGGAGAAAGGAGCAGTGAGCCCACAACAGACTGACTCAGACTTGCCCGTGAGTGTCCAGGAGACTTCCACGGGGCATGAGCTGGTAGTGGCCTGCTGTGGGATCGAGGACAATGAGTGCAGCAGTGCATGCACAAGACCTTTTGAAGGAGGTTGCCATTATCTTCATTACCTCCACCATAGTCTGGCCTCAGGTCAAACAACAGGGAGAGAACACAGCCCCTCCCATCAACAGAAAATTGGACTAAAGATTTACTGAGCATGGCTCCACCCATTAGAGCAAGATCATGTTTCCCCCTCAGTCAGTCTCTCCTGTCAGGAAGCTTCCACAAGCCCCTTACCCTTACCCATCAGAGGGCAGAAATAATGAAAACCAAAATCATAGCAAACTAATCAAATTGATCTCATGGACCACAACCTTGTCTAAATCAGTGAAACTATGAGCCATGCCATGTAAGCCCACCAAAGATGGACAGGTAATGGTGGAGAGTTCTGGCAAAATGTGGTCCACTGGAGAAGGGAATGGGAATCCACTTCAGCATTCTTGCCTTGAGAATCCCAAGAACAGGATGAAAAGACAGAAAGATGACACTGAGAGATGAACTCCCCGGGTCAGTAGATGCCCAACATGCTACTGGAGAAGAGTGGAAAAATAACTCCAGAAAGAATGAAGAAATGGAGCCAAAATAAATCAACACCCAGTTGTGTATGTGACTGGTGATGGAAGTAAAGTCCAATGCTGTAAAGAACAATATTGCATAAGAACCTGGAATGTTAGGTCCATGAATCAAGGTAAATTGGATGTGGTCAAACAGGAGATGGCAAGAGTGAACACTGACATGTCAGGAATCAGTGAACTCAAATGTACTGGAATGGGCAAATTTAACTCAAATGATCATTATAGCTACTACTGTGGGCAAGAATCCCTTAGAAGAAATGGAGTAGCCATCATAGTCAACAAAAGAGTCTGAAATGGAGTTCTTGGGTACAGTCTCAAAAACAACAGAATGATCTCTGTTCGTTTCCAAGGCAAAATATACAATATCACAGTAATCCCAGTCTATGCCCTAACCAGTAATGCTGAAGCTGAAGTTTAACAGTTCTATGAAGACCTACAGGACCTTCTAGAACTAACACCCAAAAAATGTCCTTTTCATTATAGGGGACAGGAATGTAAAAGTAAGAAGTCAAGAAACACCTGGAGTAACAGGCAAGTTTGGCCTTGAAGTACAAATTGAAGTGGGGCAAAAGTTTTGCCAAGAGAACACACTGGTGATAGCAAACACCCTCTTCCAACAACAGAAGTGAAGACTCTACACATGGACATCACCAGATGGTCAACACCAAAATCAGATTGATTATATTCTTTGGGGCCAAAAATGGAGAAGCTCTATACAGTCAGCAAAAACAAGACTGGGAACAGACTGTGGCTCAGATCATGAATTCCTTATTACAAAATTCAGACTTCAACTGAAAGGAGTAGGGAAAACCACTAGACCATTCAGATATGATCTAAATCAAATCCCTTAAAATTGTACAGTGGAAGTGACAAACAGATTCAAGGGATTAGATCTGATAGAGTGCCTGAAAAACTATGGACAGAGGTTCTTGACATTGTATAGTAGGTAGTGATCAAGACCATCCCCAAGGAAAAAAAATGTGAAAAGGCAAAATGATTGTCTGAGGAGGCCTTACCGATAGCTGAGAAAAGAAGAGAAGCAAAAGGCAAAGGAGAAAAGGAAATATATACTCATTTGTATGCAGAGTTCCAAAAAATAGAAAGAGAAATAAGAAAGCCTTCCTCAGTGATCAATGAAAAGAAATAGAGGAAAACAATAGAATGGGAAAGACGAGAGATCTCTTTAAGAAAATTAGAGATATCTATGAACATTTCATGCAACCACAGGCACAATAAAGGACAGGAATAGTATGGGCATAACAGAAGCATAAAACATGGCAAGAACACACAGAAGAACTGTACAAAAAAGATCTTCATGACTCAGGTAATCACGATGGTATGATTAGTCAGCTAGAGCCAGATATCGTGTAATGCAAAGGTGAAGTGGGCCTTAGTAAACATCACACAAACAAAGCTAGTGGAGGTGATGGAATTCCAGTTGAGCCATTTCAAATCCTAAAAGATGATGCTGTGAAAGTGCTGCACTCAATATGGCAGCATATTTGGAAAACCCAGCATGGGCCGCAGGACTGGAAAAGGTCAGTTTTCATTCCAATCCCAAAGAAAGGCAATGCCAGAGAGTGCTCAAACTACTGCACAATTGCCCCCATCTCACAAACCAGCAAAGAAATGCTCAAAATTCTCCAAACCAGGCTTCAACAGTACACGAATCATGAATTTCTAGATATTCAAGCTGGATTTAGAAAACAGAGGAAGACAGAGATCAAATTGCCAACATCTACTGGATCATCAAAAAAGCAAAAGAGTTACAGAAAAACATCTACTTCTGCTTTATTTACTACACTATTGCCTTTGACTGTGTGGATCACAACAAACTGTGGAAAATTCTTAAAGAGATGGAAATGCCAGACCACCTTACCTACCCTCTGAGAAATCTGTGTTCAGGTCAAGAAGCAACAGTTAGAACTGGACATGGAACAACAGACTGATTTCAAATCAGGAAAAGAGTATGTCAAGCCTGTATATTGTCACTCCGCTTATTTAACTTATATGCAGAATACATCATGAGAAATACTGAGCTGGATGAAGCACGAGCTGGAATCAAGACTGCTGGGAGAAATATCAATAACCCCAGATACGCAGATGACATCACCCTTATGGCAGAAAGTGAAGAAGAACTAAAGAGCCTCTTAATGAATGTGGAAGAGGAGAGTGAAAAAGTTGGCTTAAAGCTCAACATTCAGAAAATGAAGATCATGGCATCTGGTCCCATCACAGTATGGCAAATAGATGGGGAAACAGTGGAAACAGTGACAGACTTTAGTTTTGGGGGGTTCAAAATCACTGCAGATGGTGACTTCAGCCATGAAATTAAAAGACACTTACTCCTTGGAAGGAAAGTTATGACCAACCTAGACAGCATATTAAAAAGCAGAGACATTAATTTGCAAACAAAGGTCCGTTGTGTTAAGGCTATGGTTTTTCCAGTAGTCATGTATGGATGTGAGAGTTGGACTATAAACAAAGCTGAGTGCCAAAGAATTGATGCTTTTGAACTGAAGTGTTGGAGAAGACTCTTGAAAGTCCCTTAGACTTCAAGGAGATCCAACCAGTCATTCTAAAGGAGATCAGTCCTGGGTGTTCTTTGGAAGGACTGATGCTAAAGTTGAAACTCCAATACTTTGGCCACCTGATACGAAGAATTGACTCACTGGAAAAGCCCCTGATTCTGGAGAAGGTTGATGGCAGGAGGAGAAGGGAATGACAGAGGTTGAGATGATTGGATGACATCACCTACTCAATGGACATGAGTTTGAGCAAGTTCTGAGAGTTGGTGATGGACAGGGAAGTCTGTTCTGCTGAAGCCCATGGGGTCTCAAAGAGTCAGACATGACTGAGAGACTGAACTTACTGACTGAAGAAGAAACAAGAGAGCTTTATTTTTTGTTTGTTTTCAGTCTTGTGAGTGTGCAATTAGAGTACTGCCTTTTGTAAACCAGGCAGAGGGCTCACGCTAGAACTGGGCCATGATGGCACCCTGACCTTGGACTATCAAATCTCCAGTGAGAAATACATTTTTGTTATGAAAACCACCAAGTTTGAGTTGATAGCAATGCAAATTGACTAAGATGGGCAAATTCCTCTATTGTTCTTTCATTCATCCTTTCTTTCTTCCTTCTTTCAATATTAAGTATCTATTATGCCAGATAATGGTCACAACTTTAGGAAGAAATATCAACCAGATTGAAATTGTCCTTCCTCCTGAAATTCTAATGTTAGTGATAGGAAAGCATACAATAAGCAAATAAAATTAAATAGTGATTCATACTGGAAGAATATAAATGCAGGTTTCAATAGAGAATGGTCATAGTATTTATCTTTATTCATTACTAATATAATATATAGTAGTAATGTATATGTATATACATTATACAGTATAATGTATATGTATATATATGATATATACATATATTGCTATTAACAATATAGTCAGAGTTAATAAAACTGCAAGATTGTTTGGCCACTGTCCACATTAATGATGTCCAATCCAAGAGCATTCAGTCCAGTTCCATTCAGTTGCTCAATCATGTCTGACTCTGTGATGCCATAGACAGCAGCATGCCAGGCTTCCCTGTCCATCAGGGAAGGGAAGTCACCAGCTCCTGGAGCTTGCTCAAATTCATGTCCATTGAGTCGGTGATGCCATTCAATCGTCTCCTCATGTGTCATCCCCTTGTTCATGGCTCTGAGAGATTTAAAAGTAGAAGTCGAAATTTTCAGAAAATACCTCCCTAAGAGTTGGGTAAATGAATCCAAACCCAGAGACAACTGTAAATGTGGTGTTTTTGCTGGAATTAAAGGTTAAGACCTTTCCAAGGCTGATCAGAATAAAGCAATGCTTTTTAACATGGGAGACAGGTCCACTGATGTTTTTCAGTGTGTTTTTATAATGACTCATTATATTAAGAGTCAAAGTAATAATAATAATAATGGCTAACCCTTACTGAATATTTGAATATTGAATATTTGTAGTAAATATTCAATAAGGGTTAGCCGTTCATTTATGTTGATTTGTTTACCCAACAAATCTCAGGGAGGTATTTTCTGAAAATTTCAACTTTTACTTTTATTTCTCAATGCCTTAATAAAGTCACTCCTGTCAGTAAGGCCTGGGAAAATTCCTCTTATTCCTTTTCCAAGATGGAGTTAAAAGTTGAGAGTCTCTAACTCTCATCCCGTGCTCACAGCCTTCGTGCTCCTGGCTCAGCATCTGAGATGAACACATTCACCACTGTAGTTCCGTTGATGCCTCAGCCATGACATTTGAGTCTTACAGATTAAGGAAAGAAGCAACCCTGATGT
Source organism: Neotragus moschatus (assembly GCA_006410615.1). NCBI lineage: Eukaryota > Metazoa > Chordata > Mammalia > Artiodactyla > Bovidae > Neotragus > Neotragus moschatus. The sequence goes on from SJYA01000262.1 coordinate 1,399,240, forward strand.
GCTGCTTGTGTTAAATCTCCTGGCACATTTATTTTTGATTTATTGAATATAAGATTGCAGGTCTTCAATTTACATGTTCCTGGTAAATAGATCGTATCAGAAGGTTGTGTCTTAGCATGTCTGGAGTTGTGTGTACATGAAACAAAGGCAAATTCAAATGGCAAAGCTCAGAGAAGGAAACTAATTGTTTAACCCCCAAAATGTTCTTCCCTTTCTGTTGCAGAAGTGTCAGAACACAAAGTGGCCTCATTTAAGAAAATCATGTAGGTCATTTCCAAAGTTACTCATTGACAGTACTATTTTGTTTATGCCTGGATTGAAAGCAATGGTTAGGTTTTAAAAAAATATATTCTTTATTGTGAAAGATAAAATGACAAAGAGAAGTGTTTTTTTTTTTTTTTCCTAATTCATGTCAATGTTTTAATAGTGCTATGGTGAATGCAACCAGAAAAGTAAGAATGAATTCCCTCATTAAAACCATTCACAAAAGAAGGCTCTTTCTCATTTTTTCCCCATTCAGTTAAGAAGTACTATGTAGATAATAGAATTACCTATTTTTATGAAGTTTCTTATTTTTTTATTGAATAATAACTTAGATGATTGGATTCTTACTAACCTCTGCCATTTAGGAGTTCAACTATTTGAGCCAAGTACAACCTATCAGACTCAGTTTCCTCAACTGGAAAATGGTCCTAATAGTAATTGAGTTAACAGCTGTCTTGTAGATTTGCTAAGGGAATCGAATGAGAAATTTTATGTGAAACTAGTTTGTAAATTCTATAGGACTATAAAATGTACAGCAATATTGTAACACATAAATTATATAAACATATAAATTATATCATTTATACAAATTAGCATATATTATGATAAATTAATGACTGTCACTATTACCATACAGCTTCACACATTTAACGAGTGACCAAGATGCATAAACACTCTTTCAATTTCAAACTTAATCATCCACATATATCTACAAGGGCACTGATATATAGTTGTTCTACTGTTTTGCTCTTTAATACTATTTCTGTATTATTTGTGATTAACATGGATTTTAATACTGAATTGATGAGTACAGTTGCTTAAAATTTTAACTTCTTATTTTGTACTTTTGAAATAGCTTTTGCCAAAGTAGCCTTGTTAAATTGGGCTATATAAACATGCAATTATTTATACCAACTCACGTTAGGTCCACACTTTAAGGACTGCCAATTTTCCACCAATGTAATTATAGCTGTAACTGGTCTTCAGTTATTTGAACTAAAGAGTTCAGTGTCTTGGAATCATACTTTTGATTTTTCCTTGCAAGTTATACATTCATTAGATTTTTAAAGGTAAAATTACTTTGTATATATGTTGTATATACAGACATTTAAACTGTGTATGAAATGTATTCACAGTTCTTAAGTAGTTGATAATTCTGAGCTTGAATATATGCTTCAGAAACAGTAAATGAAACTTTCACTTAGAAAAGATGTTCTTCATACTTTAAAATAACTTTAATTTCCTTGGAGGTGAGTACTATGTAATTAAGTAATCCTTGTTATACAGGAAAAAAAGTGTTAGATGTAAATACACAATTCTGCTACCACAGCTAACAGAAATGTTATCATTAAGTGTTTTCTACATTTTGAGGAAGGTAATAAATATTCCTAGGTCTCTATGTGTGCCCTTTTTAAATTTTTTTTGAAAGAAGCATTAAACATATTGACTATCCAGTTCTAGCAGGGAAATAGAAAAACACAGAATACCTAGTATCAAATATTTTTTGAGGGCAAACTTGTTTGTCAACTTTGTCTACCAGAAATGGCATTATTAACTGTCTCACTATCATAAAGCAACTCTGATAGCTCTCATAATTCTTAATTCTCTAAGTTGAAATAGATGCACTTTGCAAAATGTCAATTTTCAAGTTGATCTCTGTTTTTTTTTTTTTTTTTTTTTTAATGGATAATTTCCATGAACTCATTCAACTTTCTATATGGGGCACAGCTAGTTTCTGGTGAACTGACTTGGTAATAAGTTTGATCTCTTTACTACTTCTAAATCATCAATACAGTTCACATACTTGTGTCTAGGTAAACTCAACACCCACTGAATTTAGAGTTATGTTTTCACCATTAATTCTGGCAAAAAAATTTTATAGCAGTGTGGAATGTTGGCAAAACTAGACTTTTCAGAGTAGATCAAATAATTGTGTGTCTGAGAAAGGAAAGATTGACATGATGTACTGCTACAATTCAGAGCCAAATATGTACATCAGACCCATTTTCAACAAGCCCTAGCCACCTTCACAATGTGTCTGATTTTGATCAAACTTTTTTTTCTTTTCCCCCCCTATTTTTGGTCTCTTTTCCTCTTTGCCCCTCTAGAACCTGGCCTTACTTACATCTCTCAAATTTTTCTCGGGACAAACTAGCTGAAAAATTCCTGAAGAAAAGTTATGAAGCTCCATTAATTACTAATTCAACACATTTAATTAAACAGTTTTTCTGAAAAATCAAAAGGGGAAAGAATATGCTAGAAAAATACTTGTGGGTCTATGTGTTTTTCCAACATCTCCTGAGTGAATTGTCTTGATTGTGTTTGATAAATCACTTGGAGGCATGCATAAAAGAAATCTGACGTAACGATTTATAGGCAGAGACAATATTTATGTTCAAATTTGAGCTAATTCTCTCTATGGTTTTGTTCCTTCCCACTTGTAAAAGATTACGTTTAATTCATTCAATTCATATGATTTCAGACTTTGTCCCTGGTAAGTAATATTAATTGTATTTGAATTGCAAATGACCACATAATCTCATTTTAAATTTCAAGCCCGAGGACCAAAGCCCAAGTACTAAAATCCAAACAGATGTTCAACGTGAAGAATGTTTACAGACTTACTGAATGAAATGTTTTTGGTCACTAAACTTTTTTGGCATTAACAAAACGTTTTTTAAAAAAGAAACCCATTTTTCTGTGTGGCCTCATTTACACAGCAATTGTTTGTGCAATGGATTATTACAACTCTTTAGTTTCTATATTACAGAGTCCATGAGATACAGAATTGTGGTTGTAAAGTAAATAACTCAATTTTTACTTATTAGAGGTGAAAGGGACTAGTTTTACCCTTCAGTCTTAAGCAAATTTTTAGTGATTTAAGGGAAGGAAATAATGGCTTTTAAAATATTGGGCAACAATGAAGTTTGCAATATTGGAGAAGAGGATAATGAGCAAGCAACTGGAGCCTTAAAATTACTGGAACTTACTGCCTAAGGAGTTTCTATTCATTCCTTAGGAGAGAATGCAAGCAAAACTATTCTGTTACCTTATACCAAGGAGACAAGACAAGATTCAGAGACTTGATAGGACAAGGAGCTGGGGTTCCTAGGAGAGAATGGAGTGGGGTGGGGGGCGGGGGTAATAGAAAAAGGCACAGAGAGAGAATTAGCTCCAGAGACCTACCAAAAGTTCCCTCCTCTTAAGTCTTTAGCTAAATACTGATCAGTGAATGAATCTGAGAAAACTGCCAAGCCAGGGAAAGAACTACTTATAAAGTACATACAGAGAAGTCCTTTAGAGTTGACATTCTCAACAGTCAGGATGGAAAAACATTATAAAACATGGATGATTGTGTACAGTGTTAGAAAACTGTATTGCCTAAGTAGTGGAGAAAAATTAGCCTTGGACTGAAAAGGCTTTTTGTTCCCACCTAGCAAAGCTCAGAAGCAAATTTCAAAAAAGACCAGACTATTCCCACATGACTTGAGCATTACAGAAATAAAAGTTTGAATACTTAAAAAAAAATACAAGAATATTTGAAGAAATAATCAGAAAATTTTCCAGAAAAGAAAAAAAAGAAGCTCGATGAACAAAGCACAGGAAAGTTAAGACAACTTATCATATCATAATCAAATTGATTATATCATAATCAAATTGATTAATAATACCAATAACAAAGAGAAAAATCTTAAAGACAGCTTGAGAAAAAAGACATGTACATACAAAGAAATAGAGATAGGATGACAAATTGTTTCAATCAGGAAACAATACCAAACCATGTTCTAATATACTGAAAGAAAATAAAATTGTCAATCTGGAAGTTTATATCCAGTATAAAACCTTCCAAACACTAAGACAGAATATTTTTCTAGGATACAAAATTTAAAACAAAACAAACAAACAAAAACTACTATTAGATCTGCAATATAAGAATGTCAAAGTACATCCTTCATGTAGAAGAAGGATCATACCAGATAGATGTCTGGATCTACAAAAATGAAAGACGTGCATAAGAGTTAGTAGCATATAGGTATACATAAATTAATTTTTAAAGTAAAGAAAATTTTAAGCAAAAATAATAATTGCATTGTGGAGGGTTACAATAAATGCAGGAGAAAAGTTTATGACAACAACGTTAAAAATGCTGGGATAGGTGAAATGTTTAGCTTTATATGATGTAGTAGAATATTACTTGGAGGTAGACCATAATAAGTTAAATATATATAGCAGAATTCCTGAAAGAAAGAACGAAATACACACAGGAAATTAGAACTAATAAACTACAATAGAGATAAAATGAAATCATAAAAGATAATGAATCCTAAACAAGGCAAAAAATGGGGGAGAAAGGAACAGGGAACATATGGAACATACAAAAGAATAAAATGGTAGATTTAAACCTAGTCATGTCAATAATCACATTGTATGTAAATGGTCTAAACACCTCAGCAAAAGGGAGATCTTGTCAATTTATTAGACTGTATAAAAAAAATACTGTACTATTTGTTTCCTTGAAAAAAATTGACATTAAATTAATGCTTCACTGGAATTGAAAGTAATATCATTCTAGTACTAATGGAAGAAAAGTCGGAATACTTATATGTAAATTACAAAGATTTACTAGTGATAAAGAAGGTCATTTCATAAAGATAAAATTGACAATTAATCAGGAAGCTTTAACGTAATATGTTCATGTTCTTAACAGCAAGCTTCCAAATACACGAAGCAAAAGCTGTCATAGTTAAAAGGATCAGTTCAGTTCAGTTCAGTTCAGTCGTTCAGTCGTGTCTGACGCTTTGCGACCCCATGAATCGCAGCACACCAGGCCTCCCTGTCCATCACCAACTCCCAGAGTTCACTCAGACTCACGTCCATCGAGTCAGTGATGCCATCCAGCCATCTCATCCTCTGTCGTCCCCTTCTCCTCCTGCCCTCAATCCCTCCCAGCATCAGAGTCTTTTCCAATGAGTCAACTCTTCACATGAGGTGGCCAAAGTACTGGAGTTTCAGCTTTAGCATCATTCCTTCCAAAGAGATCCCAGGGTTGATCTCCTTCAGAATGGACTGGTTGGATCTCCTTGCAGTCCAAGAGACTCTCAAGAGTCTTCTCCAACACCACAGTTCAAAAGCATCAATTCTTCGGCGCTCAGCCTTCTTCACAGTCCAACTCTCACATCCATACATGACCACAGGAAAAACCATAGCTTTGACTAGACAGACCTTATCTTTTTACAATGATAGTCAAATATGTCAACACCACTCTCTCAATAATTGACAGAAAATATACAATGCAACTTGAATCTGTAGAAATGCAGAAGACTGGAACAATACTATCTCACATACATAATCTAATTGACATTAAAGATTACCACTTTGCCCAGCATCAGGATATACAATGTTTTATGTGCATGCAGATGTTTTCAAGCAAACCATATTCCAAGTCATGAAAAAAATCTTAATAAAATTTTAATTATTCAAGTAATACAAAATATAACCATAATAAAATTAAATTAACAATACAAAATAGAAAGATGTTTTTAAAAGTCTCCAAAGTTTGGGGACTAAATAAAATATAAGGAGCAAAAGTTAGAGAATAATGCAAAAGGAAGATTGGAAAGAATTTTAAACTGAATGAAAATGAAAAAAAAAAAATTGTGCTGTGCAGCCGTAGTATTTCCTAGAAGGAGATTTACAGCAATTTTGAAAAAGTCAGGAAGTTTACAACATCTTTTAAAACTAAAACAAAACAAAAAAAAACAAAAAAAAAAACCAAAAAAAAAAACCCAGCAAAATAAGAACAAAGGAAATGATAAATAAAAGAAAAGAATCCAATGAAACAAAACAACAGAGAAAGAAGAAACCAATAACATAAAACTTGGTTCTCAGAGAGAACCAATAAAATTTATGAATCCTTAGATTAATAATACAAGACTGAGAGAGAGACAATCACTGAAGAACTTACAGAGATGGGAAAGGATGATAAGGAAATAATATAAACAAATTTATGTCAATATCTTCTATAATTTAGTTGAAATGGAAGAATTATTTGAAAGCATTTCTACTAGACTGCTAGAGCTCCTGAAGAAGAGATATAAAGAAAGAAATGATAGATACAAATAATATGAACAGCCTTTATCTATTAAAGAACCTGGATTTATTACTGCAAATTACCTTACCAAGGAAGCTTCAGACCCAGAAGACATTGCTGGTGAAGTTTTCCTAACATTTAAGATGAAATAATGCCAATTCTACATAAACTTTTCCAAAAAGTTAACAAGAAGGAAATACATCTCATTTTATATTGGACTCATCCTATTCCAGTATAGCTTCATCTTGATTAATGATCTTATTTTCAAATAAGGTTCTATTATAAGGTACTGAGGTCTTCCCTGTAGCTCAAATGGTAAAGAAACAACTGCAATGTAGGAAGCCTGGGTTTGATCCCTAGGTCAGGAAGATCCTCTGGAGAAGACAATGGCAATCCGGTATTGGGCTTTCTCTGTGGCTCAGCTGGTAAAGAATTGCAGAGTCCGACATGAGTGAGTGACTATCACTACTACTATTAGGTATTAAAGGGTCAGGGCTCCAACATGTGAATTTGTAGCGTTACAATTCACCTCATGACAAACCTCAAACACATTATGGTGAGGGAAAGAATCCAGACTGGAAAAGCCATATATCCCCTCATTCCAATTATATGGTTTTTTGGAAAAATCAATACTGTAGGGACAGAAAACAGATCTGTAGTTCCCAGAAACTAAGGTAGAGAAGGATACACAGGACTTGGAGGAGTTTTCTGGAGTGACAGAACTGTTCTATGCTTTGATTGTGGTAAAGCTTATATGATCGCACTCACTTGTTAAAGCTTGTTGAACTATACAAAGAAGGGCAAATTTTTATCTATGTTAATTATATTTAAAAAGAATGTATAATAAAATTAATGGTTGCCACTTATGGATATTTTCCACTTAAAACTTTACATTTCCATGGACAGAAATTAACTTTACTATATAGTGAGGCTGGAAATATAAAGGCTTCCATTCATTATCAGCCACCAACAAAGCACAAAATTGATTTAAATTTTTTGGAAAGTAATTGGATAAAAAGATGTATCTATATATAGAGAGTCTGCTTTCTGAAGGATAAGATTAAGAGGATTGTGGAAACTTCTTGATGGGAGGGACTTGTTCAATTCAGTCACTCAGTCATGTCCGATTCTTTGCAACCCTATGGATTGCAGCACACTAGGCTTCCCTGTCCATCACTAACTCCAATAGCTTTCTCAAACTCATGTCCATCAAGTCGGTAATGTCATCTAACCATCTCATCCCCTGTCGTTCCCTTCTCCTCCTGCCTTCAATCTTTCCCAGCATCAGGGTCTTTTCCAATGAGTCAGTTCTTCCCATCAGGTGGCCAAACTATTGGAATTTCAGCTTTGGCATCAGTCCTTCCAATGAATATTCAGGACTGATTTCCTCTAGGATGGACTGATTGGGTCTCCTTACAGTCCAAGGGACTCTTAAGAGTCTTCTCCAACACCACAGTTCAAAAGTATCAATTCTTCAGTGCTTAGCCTTCTTTGTAGTCCAACTCTCATATCCATACATGACTACTGGAAAAGTCATACCTTTAACTAGATGGATCTTTGTTGGCAAAGTAATGTCTCTGCTTTTTAATATGCTGTCTAGGTTGGTCATAGAATTTCTTCCAAAGATTAAGCATCTTTTAATTTGATGGCTGCTGTCACCATCTGGAGTGGTTTTGGAGCCACCCCCCCCCCCCAAGATAAAGTCTGTCACTGCTTCCAAACAAAACTATATTAACAAAGCTAGTAGAGGTGATGGAATCCCAGTTAAGCTATTTCAAATCCTTAAAGATGAGGTTGTGAAAGTGCTGCACTCAATATGGCAGTAAATTTGGAAAACTCAGCAGTGGCCACAGGACTGGGAAAGGTCAGTTTTCATTCCAATCCCAAAGAAAGGCAATGCCAAAGAATGCTCAGACTACTGCACAATTGCACTCATCTCACACGTTAGTAAAGTAATGCTAAAAATTCTCTAAGCCAGGCTTCAGCAATACATGAACCATGACTTCCAAATGTTCAAGCTGGTTTTAGGAAAGGCAGAGGAACCAGAGATCAAATTGCCAACATCCGCTGGATCATGGAAAAAGCAAGAGAGTTCCAGAAAAACGTCTATTTCTGCTTTATTGACTATGCCAAAGCCTTTGACTGTGTGGACCACCACAAAATGTGGAAAATTCTGAAAGAGATGGGAATACCAGATCACCTGACCTGCCTTTTGAGAAACCTGTATGCAAGTCAGGAAGCAACAGTTAGAACTGGACATGGAACAACAGACTGGTTCCAAATAGGAAAAGGAATATGTCAAGGCTGTATATTGTCACCCTGCTTATTTAACTTATATGCAGAATACATCATGAGAAACACTGGGCTGGATGAAGCACAAGCTGAAATCAAGATTGTTGGGTAAAATATCAATAATCTTAGATATGCACATGACACCACCCTTATGGCAGAAAGTGAAGAGGAACTAAAAAGCCTCTTGATGAAAGTGAAAGAGGAGAGTGAAAAACTTGGCTTAAAGCTCAACATTCAGAAAACAAAGATCATGGCATCTGGTCCCATCACTTCATGGGAAATAGATGGGGAAACAGTGGAAACAGTGTCAGACTTTATTTTTGGGGGCTCCAAAAATCACTGCAGATGGTGATTGCAACCATGAAATTAAAAGATGCTTATTCATTGGAAGGAAAGTTAATGACCAACCTAGGCAGCATATTAAAAAGCAGAGATATTACTTTGCCAACAAAGATCCATCTAGTCAAGGCTATGGTTTTTTCCAATAGTCATATGGATGTGAGAGTTGGACTATAAAGAAAGCCGAGTATCAAAAATTGATTATTTTGAACTGTGGTGTTGAAGAAGATTCTTGAAAGATTTTTGGACTGAAAGGAGATCAAACCTGTCATTCCTAAAGTAAATCAGTCTTGAATATTCATTGGAAGGACTGATGCTGAAGCTGAAATTCCAATACTTTGGCCACTTGACGTGAAGAACTCACTCATTGGAAAAGACTCTGATGCAGGGAAAGATTGAGGGCAGGAGGAGCAGGGGACGACAGAGGATGAGATGGTTGGATGGCATCACTGACTCAGTGGACATATTTGGGTAAACTCCAGAAGTTGGTGATGAACAGGGAGGCCTGGTGTGCTGTGTGGTTCATGGGGTCACAAAGAGTCGGACACTACTGAGTGTCTGAACTGAACTGAACAGTTTCCATGTTTTGCCATCTATTTGCCATAAAGTAATGCATCCAGATCCCGTGATCTTAGTTTTCTGAATGTTAAGTTTTAAGCCAGCTTTTTTCACTCTCCCCTTTCACTTTCATCAAACGGCTCTTTAGTTCTTCTTTGCTTTCTGCCTTAAGGGTGGTGTCATCTGTATACCTGAAGTTATTGATATTTCTCCTGGCAATGTTGATTCCAGCTTGTGCTTCATCTAGCCCAGCATTTCTCATGATGTACTCTGCATGTAAGATAAATAAGCAGGGTAGCAATATACAGCCTTGACATACTCCTTCCCAATTTGCAACCAATCTGTTGTTCCATGTCCTGTTCTAACTGTTGCTTTTTGGCCTGCATACATATTTCTCAAGAAGCAGCTCAGGTGGTCTGGTATTCTCATCTCTTTAAAAATTTTCCACAGTTTGTTGTGATCCACACAAAGGCTTTGGCATAGTCAATAAAGCAGAAGTATATGCTTTTCTGGCACTGTCTTGCTTTTTCTATGATCCTATGGATGTTGACAATTTGATCTGGTTCCTATGCATTTTCGATGTCCAGCTTGAACATCTGGAAGTTCACAGTTCATGTACTGTTGAAGCCAAGCTTGGAGAATTTTGAGTATTTGCTAGCATTTGAGATGAGTGCATTAATTCTGCAGTAGTTTAAGCATTCTTTGGCATTGCCTTTCTTTGGGATTGAAATGAAAACTGACTTTTTCCTGTGACCACTGCTGAGTTTTCCAAATTTGCTGCCATATTGAGATACAGTATTTTAACAGCATCATCCTTTAGGATTTGAAATGGCTCAACTGGGAGGGACAGGCTGTGGGAAAAACAGGATATTGCTCTGATGGGTAGGGCCAGACTCATTGAATCTTAATCCAGTATTCTGCTGATGGGTGTGGCTGTGTTCCCTCCCTGTAGTTTTGCCTGAGGCCAAACTATGGTAGGGGTAATGGTGGTAATGGCAACCTCCTTCAAAAAGACTTGCCTTGCCATGGCTCCCAGGACTGTTATATTCAGTGCTCCTGACCCCAAAGCAAGGCACAGTCAACCCACACCTCTACTGGAGATTCCTGAGCACTCACAGACAAGTATGGCTCAGTCTCTTGTGGGGACACTCCTCCTTTCTCCTGGGTCCTGGTGCCCACAAGGTTTTGTCTGTATCTTTGAAGAGTCTGTTACCCAGTCCTATGGAAATTCTGTAATCAAATCCCACTGGTCTCCAAAGTCAAATTCCATGAGGGTTCTCAGTTTCTTTGCCAGATCCCCAGGTTAGCCCTAGAACTTTTGCAACAGTGCTAGACCTTCTTTTTATAATGGTTGCCTGAGGAGGCCTTATAAAGAGCTGTGAAATAAGAGAAGCAAAAGGCAAAAGAGAAAAGAAAAGATATATCCATTTGAATGCAGAGTTCCAAAGAATAGCAAGGAGACACAAGAAAGCCTTCCTCAGTTATCAATGCAAAGAAATAGAGGAAAACAGTAAAATGGGAAAGACTAGAGCTATCTTCAAGAAAATTAACTGCCTTATGACCCAGCAATCCCACTGCTGGGCACACACGCCGAGGAAACCAGAATTGAAAGAGACACTTGTACCCCAATGTTCATCGCAGCACTGTTTATAATAGCCAGGACATGGAAGCAACCTAGATGTCCATCAGCAGATGAATGGATAAGAAAGCTGTGGTACATATACACAATGGATTATTACTCAGCCATTAAAAAGAATACATTTGAATCAGTTCTAATGAGGTGGATGCAACTGGAGCCTATTATACAGAGTGAAGTAAGCCAGAAAGAAAAACACCAATACAGTATACTAACTCATATATATGGAATTTAGAAAGACGGTAACAATAACCCTGTAGGCAAGACAGCAAAAGAGACACAGATGTATAGAACAGTCTTTTGAACTCTGTTCGAGAAGGAGAGGGTGGGACGATTTGGGAGAATGGCATTGAAACATGTATAATATCCTATATGAAATGAATTGTCAGTCCAGGTTAAATGCATGATACTGGATACTTGGGGATGGTGCACTGGGACAACCCAGAGAGATGGTACGGGGAGGGGAAGGGGGTTCGTGATGGGAAACACGTGTATACCTGTGGCGGATTCATGTTGATGTGTGGCAAAACCAATACAATATTGTAAAGTAATTACCCCCCCCATTAAAATAAATCAATTAATATTAAAAAAAAGAAAATTAGAGATAGCAAGGGAACATTTCATGCAACAATAAGCACAATAAAGGGCAGAAATGGTATGGACCTAACAGAAGCAGAAAATATTAAGAAGATATGGCAAGAATACATAGAAGAACTATAGAAAAAAGATCTTCATGACTCAGATAATCACAATGGTATGATCTCTCATCTAGAGCCAGACATCCTGGAATGCAAAGTGAAGTGGACCTTAGGAAGCATCACTATGAACAAAGCTAGAGGAGGTGATGGAATTACAGCTGAGCTATTTCAGATCCTAAAAGATGATTCTGTAGAAGTCCTGCACTCAATATGTCAGCAAATTTGAAAAACCCAGCAGTGGCCGCAGGACTGGAAAAGTCAGTTTTCATTATATTCCCAAAGAAGGGCAATGCCAAAGAATGTTCAAACTACCACACAATTGCACTGGTCTTACACACTAGCAAAGTAATACTGTAATTCTCTAAGCCAGGCTTCAACAGTATGTGAACCGAGAACTTACAGATGTTCAACCTGGATTTAGAAAAGGCAGAGGAACGAAACATCAAATTGCCAACATCCGTTGGGTCATAGAAAAAGCAAGAGTTCCAGAAAAACATTTACTTCTGCTTTATTGACTATGCCAAAGCCTTTGACTGTGTGCAAAACAACAAACTGTGGAAAACTCTTAAAGAGATGGGAATACCAGATCACCTTACCTGCCTTGGGAGAAATCCTGTAGGCAGCTCAAGAAGTGACAATTAGAACAGGACATGGAACAACAGATTGGTTCCAAATTGGGAAAGGAGTACGTCAAGGCTCTACGTCAGCACACTTATTTAACTTATATGCAGAGTACATCATGAGAAGTGCTGGGCTGGATGAAGCACAAGCTAGAATTGAGATTGCTGGAAAGATATCATTAACCTGAGATATGCAGATGACACGACCTTTATGGCAGAAAGTGAAAAGAAACTAAAGAACTTCTTAATGAAATTGAAAGAGAATGAAAAAGCTGGCTTAAAACTCAATATTCAAAATCTAAGATCATGGCATCTGGTCCCATCACTTTATGGCAAATAGATGGGGAAACAATGGAAGCAGTGACAGACTTTATTTACTTGGGCTCCAAAATCACTGCAGATGGTGACTGCAGCCATGGAATTAAAAGATGCATGTTTCTTGGACAAAAAGCTATGACCAAACTAGACAGCATATTAAAAAGCAGAGACATGATTTTTCCAGCAAAGGTTCATCTAATCAAAGGTATGATATCTCCAGCAGTCATGCATGGATGTGAGACCTGGACTATAAAGAAGGCTGAGCACCGAAGAATTGAAGCTTTGGAACTGTGGTGTTGAAAAAGATTCTTGAAAGATCCTTGGACTGCAAGGAGATCAAATCTGTCAATCCTAAAGGAAATAAGTCCTAAATATTCATTGGAAGGACTGATGCTGAATTTGAAACTCCAATAGTTTGGCCACCTGATGTGAAGAACTGACTCATTAGAAAAGACTTTGATGCTGGGAAAGATTGAAAGCAGGAGAAGGGGACGACAGAGATGGTTGGATGGTATCACCAACTCAATAGACATGAGTCTGAGCAAGCTCTGGGAGATGGTGAAGGACAGGGAAGCTTGGCGTGCTGCAGTCCATGGAGTTGCAAAGAGTCAGACACAACTGAGCATCTGAACAGCAACAACAATGTGTATATGTATGTATACACTTCATACCATTTATGAATCCTATTTGGCTCAGAGGTTAAAGTGTCTGCCTGTAATGCAGGAGACCTGGGTTTGATCCCTGGGTCAGGAAGATCCCCTGGAGAAGGAAATGGCAACCCACTCCAGTATTCTTGCCTGGAGAATCCCATGGACAGAGGAGCCTGGTGGGCTACAGTCCACAGGGTCGCAAAGAGTCGGACACGACTGAATGACTTCACTTTCACCTCTGGGCTCCCCTGGTGGCTCAAACGGTAGAGTCTACCCACAATGCGAGAGACCTGGGTTTGATTCCTGGGTTGGGAAGATCCCCTGGAGAAGGAAATGGCAGCCCACTCCAGTATTCTTGCCTGGGAAATCCCACGGACACAGGAGCCTGGCGGGCTACAGTCCATGGGGTTGCAAAGAGTCGAACACAACTGAGCTACTACCACACACATACCACAGATTCCTAAGGAAATAAAGTTGTGCTTACAAAGATGCCCAAATGTTTTAAACATATGATCAAGAGGAAAGTAAGGAATCAAGTAATGTTAGTATAATTGGCATATGAGGAAGCTTCTAAAATAGTGAAGTGGATTTATATTTATTGACCCAAATGTTGTCCGTGGTATAATGGATTAATGTTTTGAGGTAGAGGAAATCCACATGTCCCTTTTCTTGAGAACTACAGAAATCCGTGTTCAACTCATATAAGAGGAACAATGACTCTCTCTTTCAAGAGTTTGGAACTGAGCTTAGGAAGTTCTAGGTTTATCTGGTATGCTTACATGAACTCATTGTTTAATCTCCAGCGTTGTGAGATAGACAAGGCTGTGATGGAACTATAAAAGCAAAGCAAATGTGTAGAAAGTAGAAGACATGAGACTAATGGCCCCACAGAAAAAGAGACAAATATGGCGGGGTCTCTGATGATCTGCTTGATTCCAGTATGTCTTGAGAGTCACCTGCTCTTTTACACTTGGGTTTTCTGAAAAATCCACTTTTCAAATTGCCTTGTCTTCTTAAGTTAATAATTTAGTTGAAAGACTGTGTTAAAAATAAAATGAAGAATTCACAATGGAAATTTGCTTGTGTGTGCGGGTGCATGCGTGTGTGTGTGTGTGTGCGTGTGTATGAGAGAGGGAGAGAAAGAAAGAGAACAAGCAAATTTTAAGGAGATANAAGTGATGTGAGCACTAAAAGAATCTTGGTACTCTAAGATTTGGACTTTCTCCCTGATTCCTGACACAAAGCTCATAAATTGCCTGGAATTTCCTGGGTGACAGGAGTGTCTTTTGTTCTAATGAGACAACATTTGGTGGGTTCCTGGGTAGCTACAGAACGGGGGCTGATTACTGAAAAGATCAAGTCATGATTCGTAGGTTGGAACTTTCAGCACCAGCTCCCTCTTCTCCAGACAATGGAGAGGGGCTGGAGATAGACTTAATGATCTTTCACAGTGAGGTGATGAAGCCTCCATGAAAAGCTCCAAAGTGTGGCGTTCAGAGAGCTTCGGGATTGGTGAATACATCTACATGCTGGAAGGGTAGCACACCATGTTCTTTCCTATCGATCTCTTCATGTGGTGTTTCACTCAGAGCCTGAATTATATCCTTTAAATTAAATCAATAAATGTGTTTCCCTGAGTTCTGTGAGCCATACTAGCAACTGATCAAACCCAAGAGAAGAGGGTCATGGGAACCCTGATTTATAGATAATTGGTGAAGAGTCCAAGTGACAACCTGGAACTTGTGATGGGCATCTGAAGTTGGGGCAGTCTTGTGGGACTGAGCCTTTAACTTGTGGGATCTGATGTTAACTCTGAGTAGATGGTGTCAGAATTAAATGGAATCGTGGGCCACCCGGTTGGTGTCATGGGGAACTGCTGCNTGCGAGAGACCTGGGTTTGATTCCTGGGTTGGGAAGATCCCCTGGAGAAGGAAATGGCAGCCCACTCCAGTATTCTTGCCTGGGAAATCCCACGGACACAGGAGCCTGGCGGGCTACAGTCCATGGGGTTGCAAAGAGTCGAACACAACTGAGCTACTACCACACACATACCACAGATTCCTAAGGAAATAAAGTTGTGCTTACAAAGATGCCCAAATGTTTTAAACATATGATCAAGAGGAAAGTAAGGAATCAAGTAATGTTAGTATAATTGGCATATGAGGAAGCTTCTAAAATAGTGAAGTGGATTTATATTTATTGACCCAAATGTTGTCCGTGGTATAATGGATTAATGTTTTGAGGTAGAGGAAATCCACATGTCCCTTTTCTTGAGAACTACAGAAATCCGTGTTCAACTCATATAAGAGGAACAATGACTCTCTCTTTCAAGAGTTTGGAACTGAGCTTAGGAAGTTCTAGGTTTATCTGGTATGCTTACATGAACTCATTGTTTAATCTCCAGCGTTGTGAGATAGACAAGGCTGTGATGGAACTATAAAAGCAAAGCAAATGTGTAGAAAGTAGAAGACATGAGACTAATGGCCCCACAGAAAAAGAGACAAATATGGCGGGGTCTCTGATGATCTGCTTGATTCCAGTATGTCTTGAGAGTCACCTGCTCTTTTACACTTGGGTTTTCTGAAAAATCCACTTTTCAAATTGCCTTGTCTTCTTAAGTTAATAATTTAGTTGAAAGACTGTGTTAAAAATAAAATGAAGAATTCACAATGGAAATTTGCTTGTGTGTGCGGGTGCATGCGTGTGTGTGTGTGTGTGCGTGTGTATGAGAGAGGGAGAGAAAGAAAGAGAACAAGCAAATTTTAAGGAGATAACAAGACTGCTACTAATGTGTAACTGTCGAAAGTGGGACCATAGACGACCTCAGGTTTCCATGTATGGCTTACATTTAGACAATTATTTTTTCATATACATCAATGCATCAAACCATGCCAATTCTAATAAGTGAAACTGTTAACTCTTCGATATTTAATTACAATAGTTTAGAACTCTGAACTGCCATCTTCTTCTCCACTTCCTAATGGATTTGCTTGCAGAGAGATTGTATTTCTTCTATAATAAAAGACAGCACACACATTTAAAGCAGTTCAAAATGGATTTGAATGTTATGTCTATAGCCTTTTTTCAGATTTGAAATTCTGTGAAATTTTCTCACTTCTCTGTAACATGGAAACACTTTCTCTTTTCCTTACCATTTCTCCTTAATGCAACTTTTCCTTAGTACCAATCTTAGTTGCTTTCCTGATGGATCAGTGGTAAAGAATCTGTGTGCAATGCAGGAGACACAGGAGAAGTGGGTTTGATCCCTGGGTCAGGAAGATCCCTTGGAAGAGGAAATGGCAACCCACTCCAGTATTCTTGCCTGGAAAATCCCATGAACAGAGGAACCCAGTGGGCTACCATCCATATACTTCAAAGTTCGATGTGCCTGAGCACGCATGCATGCCATCTTACCTTCAGTGATCTTCACACAGGCAAAAGAAAAAAAAAAATACTTATCTTTCTGTAAGTATAAATCCCCCTTTTAATTAAAACGAAACATAACAACACAACTTCCTAGAAGTGCTCCAGTTTCTTTGTTCTCATTGAAATTTATCATATTTATATTGTTTATAAAATCATAAGTATTAAGGATATTTAAATTCTTTAAAAGAAAATTAGCTAAATCTCTCACTTTTCAAAAGTCCCAACGAAGACCTGGAAATGCTAGGTTACCAAAGCCCACCTTCAAGCTGGTCTGCTTTTGAGAAGAAGGTAGTTTTGAGTACTGAGATTTTTCTTAGGACATCAGATACTTCTGCTCTCAACATTGTTGTGACAGCTGTGGTTGATTCCTTTGTTAAGCATTTTTGTATTCTAATATATCTAAATCCAATTATACATTATAGAATGCACTTCTTCACCCTCCTCTTTCTGTCCGCTTCGCCTGCTCCTCCCTCTGCTCTTTCATCCCTTCTTCCTCTTTTTCCTTTTTTTTGGGAATGAAACTTTTTATTCTTCTTTCAAGGGGACAATAGAACTGTAAGCATTAGCAGAGGATGAATGACCTCTGAAGTTTCAACCAGGTGTAGCTCATACTGATGACAGCTCCTTGTGACGAACTTGTTCCTTCTGCACAATCTTCAGTTCATGCTGAAATTACTAATTACTGAAAAATTACACTAATACATTAAGTTGTTTTCATAATAATGCACCAGGGAAAATGTTTGTGAAGTATATGGAGTGTCACATGTGCACTGTGTTATAATGAACTTTTACAAATAGACTCAACATTGAAAAGACCTAAATTTCAGACAATCACTCCACCAATTACATATTATAAAGAGTGCTGGTCAGAATTAAATAGTCATAAGCAATTCCAAATATTTGTTAAAATACATCAATTCAATAGAAAGTCTGGAATTGTAATGAATTTCCTAATCCATTTTTATTATCCAGACTATAACCGCCAATAGAAAAAGAATATTTAGGAAGATAACATAACAAACAGTTTTTTTGTGTTTTTTTTGTTTGTTTTCAATAAGATGTTAGGGCTTTCTTATGTGAGACAACACTGAGGTGGAAAAACACAGAACACATGTATATATACATTTATTTTATCATTTCCATGTAGAAATGATCACTTTATTTTTTTCATAGTCTTTTACCATTACAAATTGCTCACCAATGTATCTTTCCCCCCTCTTATTTTCAGACAGAACCTGGTGATGGACTCTGAAACATATCTCACTAGGAACCACAATTTAGGTATATTTATTCCATAGTTACTTGATATAGGTTTTTATTTGAGCAATAAATGTCATTAAATTCATGTGCAAGTCACCACCAGTTAATTTCTGAGGAAAAATTCTACCTTCACAACTTCACTCTGTTAAAATATATAAGCTTATTTTTTTATTTGTAGAATTCTGCTCTTACAATTATACATCTAAATGGTTTAAATAACTACCCACACAATTTCTTTTTTAAATAACATTTGACATACCAAGGTGTTTGAAGATCTTGTCTTCCTCATTTTTCAACTGGTAACAAGTGAAACAAATGAGAAATGGTCTTGATAGAGAGTTGGTGTTAGTTCTTGATCCTATTCAGGTTCACTGATTTGAGAAATTAAAAAATCACATTTACCAACTATGTACCATGAGCTGGGTACTGAACTCCATGCTTTAAATGGATTATTTTATTTAAGCCTCTCAACAAGCCTAATAAGATGCTCTTAGAGTCTCCTGTGGAAATTGAGGCCCAAAGCATATGCTTAACATCAACAGGAAGAGTTGGAGCTCTGATTCAAATACAAGTGGTCTGATTTCAGAGCAGACTCTAATCGTGGACACTACATTTGGTCAAGGTCACTGAAGCTCAGTATTTTAAGTTAGTAGTTGGGAAGCCAATTCTTCTGGATCACCACAGTGGCCTGCAAACACATTTCACTGTGACCACTGGCCAAGTTTCCTCACTGGGAGAAGCTCATGTAGACACCGGCCATTTAGATGTCCATTTAGATCAATTCCAACTGCTTGCTTAGTCCTTTAACTGTGGTTTCAAGATTGTCTTTTGGGGAAGTTTTATCTGTCCTGAAGCTCAAGATGTTCTATGCAGAAAACTAAGTGACTGTATCAAAAGAAAAAGAGTTCTTTCTTTTTAGAGTCTATTTAGCCCCATGCTGCTGCTGCTGCTGCTGCTAAGTCACTTCAGTCGTGTCTGACTCTGTGTGACCCCATAGACGGCAGCCCACCAGGCTCCCCTGTCCCTGGGAATCTCCAGGCAAGAACACTGGAGTGGGTTGCCAATTCCTTCTCCAATGCAGGAAAGTGAAAAGTGAAAGGGAAGTCACTCAGTTGTGTCTGACTCTTCCCGACCCCATGGACCGCAGCCTACCAGGCTCCTCTGTCCATGGGATTTTCCAGGCAAGAGTACTGGAGAGGGGTGCCATCGCCTTCTCTGATTTAGCCCCCTAAGCAATGTTAAAGTTTACTTTGTTGCACTGATTGTTTATGGCAGCCATAGAAATTCACATAGACTGACAGGGACTATCCCTGGCGTTCAGTGACTTCAGAATGTACACAAATACAATTTCTTAAAATAAATAAATATCTGATATTAATCTCTCTCTAGAGTAGGATGCACAACCAAAGGATACTCCTTTGTTCTGATCATATTAGTATGGAATAAGTTTAGGGCTGCTAAATATATTTGGTGGCTAGTATATTTTTACTCTTACTATGCCACTGCTGCTGCTGCTAAGTCACTTCAGGACTATGCCACTAGATATTATTTAATTCTAACTTAAATCAGAGTGCTACTTATAATTTTTTAAAAGAAAAGAACTTAAATATCTAGCAATATAGGGTTGGTTAAGAAACTTTTATTCATAAGATGGAGTGTAACATGTTAAAATACATTTAGGTGAAGAATTATGTTAAAAATGTGGTTAAATGGAAAAATATTAATAACCACCAGAATCAGAACATGGAATATAAGTTCATTTTTGTAGAACAATAAACAAATTAAAATATTTGCCCATTATGAGATATTTTAATCTTTTTGTTTTTGTTTATTTCTATATTTAACACTAAATATGTATTGTTTGTTTAAGGAAAAATTACAAATAAAATATTACTTTAGGACAATGTACAAGGAGGTAATTTATTCATGAAAATCATGCAATTTGGATGGTGTAGATGAAAGACAAATATAAAATGCACCTCATTGAAAATGCTTTCTTAAGATTTCATTTATGCAAATACTAGGGACCATATGCTGAATCTTGCAGTTTGGCATGCAAATAGCTCATCTTGCAATGGCCCAGGGGATCTTACTCAGGTTTGAGAGATTATTTAAAGTTATTTCAAACAACCAATTCCATTTAGTCTATGAACCAAATTTAAAAAAGAATCTATCCCAAGTAGGAATAGATCAGCTGATTATTAAAAAAAAAATACTGTGGGTTTTTATATTATTAATTTTCCTTTGGGGCAATTATGGCTGAATGCATTTATTTACTTCAAGAAAGAAATTTATATTGGCCTGGGGCAGAAATATTCCTTCTAAGGTCCATCTGGCCATTTGCAATTTTACTCATTGGCAAGATTCCAAAGAAGATCCAACATCCTCCAAAACAGATCTTACCTTTTATTTCAGTTCAGTTCAGTCGCTCAGTTGTGTCAGACTCTCTGCGACCCCATGAATCGCAGCACGCCAGGCCTCCCTGTCCATCATCAACTTCCAGAGTTCTCTGAAACTCATGTCCATCGAGTCAGTGATGCCATCCAGGCATCTCATCCTCGGTCGTCCCCTTCTCCTCCTGCCCCCAATCCCTCTCAGCATCAGAGTCTTCTCCAGTGAGTCAACTCTGCATTAGCTTCAGCTTTAGCATCATCCCTTCCAAAGAAATCCCAGGGTTGATCTCCTTCAGGATGGACTTGTTGGATCTCCTTGCAGTCCAAGGGACTCTCAAGAGTCTTCTCCAACACCACAGTTCAAAAGCATCAATTCTTCAGTGCTCAGCTTTCTTCACAGTCCAACTCTCACATCCATACGTGACTACTGGAAAAACCATAGCCTTGACTAGATGGACCTTTGTTGCCAAAGTAATGTCTCTGTTTTGCAATATGCTATCTAGGTTGGTCATAACTTTCCTTCTAAGGAGTAAGTGTTTCTTAATTTCATGGCTGCAATCACCAGCTGCACTGATATTGAAGCCCCCCAAAATAAAGTCTGACAACTTTTCCACTGTTTCCCAATCTATTTGCCATGAAGTGAAGGGACCAGATGCCATGATCTTCGTTTTCTGAATGTTGAGCTTTAAGCCAATCTTTTCACTCTCTTCTTTCACTTTCACCAAGAGGCTTTTTAGTTCCTCTTCACTTTCTGCCATAAGCGTGGTGTCATCTGCATCTCTGAGGTTATTGATATTTCTCCCGGCAATCTTGATTCCAGCTTGTGTTTCTTCCAGTCCAGCATTTCTCAGGATGTATTCTGCATAGAAGTTAAATAAGCAGGGTGACAATATATAGCCTTGACGTACTCCTTTTCCTATCTGGAACCAGTCTGTTGTTCCATGTCCAGTTCTAATTGCTGCTTCCTGACCTGCATACAGATTTCTCAAGAGGTAGGTCAGGTGGTCTAGTATTCCCATCTCTTTCAGAATTTTCCAGTTTATTGTGATCCACACAGTCAAAGGCTTTGGTCTTTTATTTATGATTGCATATAAACTTTGAAATGCAGTGTCAATGCATATTAAATTATTGAATGGCTTAGAAATCTCCCTATGGCTCTTTAAGTAAAATCTAAACGTCAAAAAGTGATTTATAAGGTCCTCGTGGGGTCTTGCCCCACTTGTCCCATCTGTTTTGATTCCAGCTCCTCAATATGTTTGGATTAAACTAGGTTTATTTCCAGTCCCTTGGAAATGATGTCCTTGGGCCTGCAACTGTCCCTTCTCCTAACCAGCTCCTATTCACATTTGAAGTCCTTGCAGAGATGTCCCAATTCTTTAGGGACTCACAACAAAGCACTTTTCATAGTGATGACAGCATGGTCCCTTGTCCACCTGAAGAGCGGATACAAACTGAGTCATTCTCCACGGCATTGGCAGGTCCTAACATACAGAAGATGGAGATTAAAAATATAATGATGGAGATCATGCAGATATCTCTTCCTCATTATGTTCTGAATTTTATTCTTCCTCAGTGTGGTATGTAGGAAAGACCAAGAGATTTGACGCCAATGGGTTCTGGCTCTTGGGTTCCATGTTTGCTGTGAATGTGATCTGTAAGGAGTTACTCAAACTCTCTAACCCATAGTTTCTTCCACTGTAAGTAGCACCAATAAAAATACCCATCTCGGGCTTCCTTTTTGGCTCAGGGGTAAAGAACCTGCCTGCCGATGCAGGAGACACAGGTTCCACCCCTGATATGGAAAGATCCTATGTGCCACAGAGCAACTAAGCCTGTGTGCCAAAACTACTGAGCCTGTGCTGTGGATCTCATGAGCCACAACTATTGAGTCTATGCACCACAACTGCTTAAGCCTGCACGCCCTGGAGCCATGCTCCACGAAGCCACTACCCTTGGAAGCTGGCACACAACAACTAGCGGGTAGCCTTTACTCGCTGCAATTCGAGAAAAGCCGTGCAGCAACAGACTCAGCACAGCCAATAAATAAGTAATATTATTTTTTTTTAAAAAAAGGAATATCCATCTCATTAGTTTAACTTCAGCAACAAATTAGGCCATGTATATGGGAGCATTTTTTGAAATGACGAAGTGCCATGTACATGCCAGTTATTTTGTTGTCCACATTTCAGCTGAAGTCTCAAGGAATACATGATGGTGGCCATGTTATCACTTTTCCTAAAGCTCTATCCGCATCTATTAACAGAAACAACAAATGGACATACATACTAAGGAAAAGCTGTCCATTGCAAAATTCTTATAGCTACAAGCATATGGCAATCAAAACCCATCCCAAATGGATCTTCTTAAAATCAAATTGGTCAGATGTATTAGGGAGATTTTTTTTATCTCCTTATTCTATTATTGGATATTATTGACAGAAAGCTTTGAACAATGGAAAAAAAAATAAACATAATTTGGCATAGAATTAACACCAAAATCAGTAAAAGATAAACCTCGCTTTTAAACAGATTTTAAAAAGGATTATCAATGGAAAATCTTCCATTTAGGAAATGGTGACATTTGACTAATTAAAACCTGAGATATTCCAAATGTGCAGCTTTAATGTGGTCTTTTCTTTTAACTGTCAAGCACTCTCTTTAAATAAGGTGTGTTTGGCTTGTTGATTTGCATGAATTCTTATGGTTTCTGTCATCTGAAAGTCGTGTCTTACAATTTTAAATGTTATGGGTTCTGACAGTTCCCATCTGCTGTAGGGATGTCTAAGTGCCCCAAGCTTAGTTGGCAAAACTCAGCTAAACCTTTGTTTTTATTTAGTAGAATTTAAATTATTTATAGCTGTTATGTCTCATTGGTTATTACAGAGATTTTTTATGACAAAAGAATTTACTGTCACCGTTTTCTAGAGATATGAATAAATGCAAAGCAAAAGACACACACTCCTTATTAACATGAACTTCCTGATACTGTGACCATAATTAGTTGGACTGTAGTCCCTTCATTAGTTATTTATTTATTCACCTTCATTTTCTACTTCAATGTGGAGAGGATTTGTGGTGTTGTCATTTCATTAACAAAATTGCAAGGGCAATCGTATTAGAAATGTCAAGTATTCAGAAATCAGCAACCTTGAAACAATAACCCTTATAGATCTCTGGAGTAAAAACTTAATTATGACAGGATGCTTTCTACAAGAAAGGAACTAGGGCAGAGGTCAGCCTGGAGTGCCCCATGCCAACTCTTTACGCCCAATTCATGGACATTCGTGTTCTCTATATCACTTTAATAAATATTTAACTGGAAACTTACTGTGTGCCGGTCACTGTGAAAAATTAAAGAAAACAGAGAAGGTAACTGGCTTGATGGGGCTTACATACTAAAATGACAATCAGATAATAAATTTAAAAAATTTTCTTTAAAGAGTTCTGGTAAAGGAAATACAGAGACCTATGGTTGAAAACTCCTATACATATATCCAATTGCTCTGTCTCAAGAATGTTGTAAAATACCATTTCAAATTTGAATGTGAGGTTGTGATGTTATATAAACAATAGACATTGTGCCTCTAATGCTATGGGTTTAAGTCTAACTTTTGCCTTCTTGTAAAATGATCACTCGTCTCAAAAGCAGTATTGCCTGCTTGGATGTAGACAACTTTCCAAGTCCAATTACTGATTTTGTAAGAACAAAATCATACTGCATAGTATTTATTAAACTCTTATCCTAAACAGGAGTTATGTCATTCATAACTTTACAGAGTGTGAGGTATTTATCATTCTTCTTACAATTATCATTAAACTTTTCAGTTCACTGTCTCTTAGAAAATTTCATTTATTCAATGATATTATCAATTATACAGTGTATAACTGTGTTGTCTATTAGATCCTTAGATCTGATCATTTTATACCTAAAGTTCTATATGCTTTTACTAACCTCTCCCTATTCTGCCACCTCACGCCCAACTCTTGGCAGTCACTTTTCTATTCTTTATTTCTATGAGTTTGCCTCTTTTATTTTTTCATATTTCACTTATAAAATCTTGTCAAAGTCTTTGTAAAACATCTTTATCTGCTACAGACATGTCAATCCGTTAGAACACGTTGGGTCATATGGTCCAAGTGGTAGGGTAGCAGAAGAATGTTTTTTCTAGACTCTGCTCAAATCTGGTAGATTAACAGGCCACTCACAGGTCAGAATAGCACACCCAAATGAGGTCTAGACTTCTGCAAAACCTAAGGAGGCACACTAGGCAATTTTGTTCTTTCTTAATAGTAAAAGGAAGCTGATGCAGCAATTAGTCTTTTACTTTGGATAGAATATCTTAATATGCTTCAGACTACTAAACCCCTAGAAATTCCGTTAGGCAACAGGTTCCTGAAAGTTTGCAGGATTTCCTTCCCTTTCTTTCTCATGCATGTATCCTACCAAGAAGTCTAGTATACTTACTACTTCCTGCTGATCTGGTCCAATCAGCATAATACCATAAATATAATGAATTATCAGGGCTTCCCTGATGGCTCAGTGGTAAAAATCTGCCTGCCAATGCAGGAGATGTGGGTTTGATCCATGGGTCAGGAAGATCCCCAGAGGAAGGAAATGGCAACCCACTCCAGTATTCTTGCCTGGGAAATCCCATGGACAGAGGAGCCTGGTGAGCTATCGTCCATGGGGTCATAAAAGAGTCTAACACGCCTTAGAGACTAAAAAACAAAGTAAATTATCAACACAATGATGCCTTGTGGAATGAAGATGTCATAGAGTTCCTTGTAGATCAGATTATGGCTTGGGTCTGCAGATTTAGTAGGGTCCCGCATTGCTGGCCCTGCCAGAAGAAAGGAAGTGATTTCTGATGATCTTTACTGTTAGGAAGGGAGAGAGCATACGATACACGGCGTATGATACTGCTTATTTGTAGAGTCTAAAAACAACCTATAAATGAACTTATTTACAAAACAGAAATTTAGACTCACATACATAGAACAAATTTATGGGGAAAGGGGTTGAGGAGGGATAGACCAGGAGTTTTGGACTAGCAGATACAAACTACTATACATAAAATAATTAGCCAAATTTGTACTGTATAGCACAAGAAGTTATGCTCAACATTTTGTAATAACCTATAAGGGAAAAGAGTATGAAAACCCAGATCACTTTAATATAACTGAATCACTTTGTTGTACACTGGAAAATAGCACAACATGGTAAATCGCGCCACGAGGTATAATGCCTAGAAAAATACAAACATATACCTTTTCTTATATAGGACTTCGCAGAAGAGCAGAATCATTTTTATAGACAGGTGCATTCTGTCTATACCCAAGGTAACTTGGAGGTGGCAGGAATCAAACCCAGGTCTCCCACACTGCAGGCAGATTCTTTACCATCTGAGCCGCCAGGAAAGCCCTTTTAAAAAGCATGATGTGGCTCCAAGTCTTATTTTTACCTCCTAGAAGAGGATATGATATATTATAGACTATTTTTTACAGATATTTATTGTATGAATGAACAAATTAGTAAATTAATGAGCTTTTAAGTTTCAAAACTTGCCTAATTTATCAGAAATTCTTGCTATTTTTTCCTGTTAATCTAACCCTGAAGAAAGACAGGCTTGTTACCTTCTTTTAATAGCAATAGTGGCAGAAGGTATTTATAGATACTACATTTAACACAACTTTGAGGTGCATTCTGTCTATACCCAAGGTAACTTGGAGGTGGCAGCACTTATTTTCCATATGATAAGCCTCCATTGTTTGGACTTCATAAAAGTCCATAATGGCCACTTTATATGCAATATGCTTGAAAAATGAAAGATTATTGTTGATATTAAAGATACAGTATATCATATGCAATTTGTTTCCCTTGATGTTTGCCTGTAGCACTATTCAACCATGTCCTTCACACTTGGCCCTGAGATAAATGTAAAAGTAGGGTTCTGTATATAAATAGTCCATCTATCTACCAAATTGATTCCTGGGGCCAAAGAAATAATTGTAATTTATGAGATACACCTGTGATAGTTATGAATGTTAAACAGAGTAGATAGACTGGGCAGCATGACTTTGATTTTTAATTATAGGTCAACTCAGCTTAATTCCATGATGTCACTCTTCGCCCTTTCTTTTTCCTTCATACTGAAAGCTAAAAGTGCAAAAGAACTAAATTTGGAATGTCAACCCGAGTTCCAGCAACTAGATATGCAACTCTGAGTAAGTAATTTGACCCCATGGCATCTCTGTTTTCCTAACCCCATATGATTTCTAATGTCCATCTTAAATCTGAAAGATACAATGAGTCTATACTAATCATTTATTAAGGGAATGAGTTGGGGGACTAGAACTTAGAGGAGAAGAATCTTAGTCCTAAATCTGATATATAACTTTTGGAAAAAGAGAGAAGAAAGGAGAAAGGGAAGAAAGAAAAAGAATTCTAAGTCAGAAATCTTAAAAAAAAAAAATAAGACCCCATTTTTAGAAACAAAACCCCAGTTTGCCAGACCTTGCTTACTTGGAAGGACAGATGGAGGTCTGAGTCACAGGGCAACACATTTTGTTGGAATTTTCCTTTAAGCAGTGGCCCAGAATCTTGTCTTATTGAACATCATTTTTCCTCTGCATGAAGGTGTTTCTAAGAATTCCAAAGGAGTGTACTAAAAGTATGGAAGGGAGTTGGGGACAGGCTCAAGGAAAGTGGTTTTGGTGACATCAATAGCAAAATTAAAGTTTCCAGTATCTGATGGAGTATGGTTCATTCAAGATATGATCTGGTTACAGCCAAAAGAATGAGAGTAGGGAAGAAGGATAATGTAAGATCAGAAATTTGGGAAGGGATGTATCAGGACAGCTATTTTATCTTTTAAATGCAACACTTATGCTCACCCCTTCATGGATCACAGCCATGTTATGGTGAAGGGGTTTGCATAACTCAAGGAAGCTATGAGTCATGCCATGCAGGGCCACCTAAATAGATAATAGTGGAGAGTTCTGACAAATCGTGGTCCACTGGAGGAGAGAATGGCAAACTACTTCAGTATTCTTGCCATGAAAACCTCATGAATAGTATATTAAAAAAAAAAGTTATGACACAGGAAGATAAGCTCTTTCAGGTCAGAAAGAGTTCAATATCCTACTGGGGAAGAGTGGAGAGCATTAGTAATAGCTCCAGAAAGAATGAAGTGGTTGGGCCAAAGCAGAAACTGCTCAGTTGTGGATGTGTCTGATGGTGAAAGTAAAGTCCAATGCTATAAAAACATTATTGCATAGGAACCTGGAATGTTAGGTCCATGAATCAAGATAAGCTGAATGTGGTCAGGCAGGAGATGGCAAGAGTGAACATTGATGTCTTAGGAATCAGTGAACTGAAATGGACGGGAATGGGTGAACTTAATTCAAATGACCATTGTATCTACCATGGTGCGCAAGAATCTCAGAAGAAATGAAGTAGCCATCATAGTCGAGAAAAGAGTCCAAAATGCAGTACTTGGGTACAACTAAAAAAACAACAGAATGATTTTGGTTCATTTCCAAAGCAAGCCATTCAACATCACCATAATCCAAGTCTATATCCCAGCCACTGATGCTGAAGAAGCTTAAATTAACTGGTTCTATGAAGACTCGGCCAAATCTTCGAAAACTAATACCAAAAAGAGAAGTCTTTTTCATCATAGGGGATTGGAATGCAAAAGTAGAAAGTCAGCAGATACTCAGAATAACAGGCAAGTTTGGCCTTGGAGGACTAATGAAGCAGGGCAACAGCTAACAGAGATTTGCCAAGAGAGCATACTTGTCATAGCAAACACCCTTTTCCTACAACCCAAGAGATGACTCTACACATGGAGATTACCAGATAGTCAATACAGAAATTGGACTGATTATGTTCTTTGCAGCTGAAGATGCAGTAGATTTACACAATCAGCAAAAACAAGACATGCAGCTGACTGTGGCTCAGATCCTGAGCTCCTTATTGCAAAAATCAAGATTAAATTGAAGAAAGTTGGGAAAACCATTAGGCCATTCAGGCATGGCTTAAATCGAATCACTTATGACTATACAGTAGAAGTGACAAATAAATTTAAGGGGTTAGAGCTGGTAACAGAATGCCTAAAGGACCATGGACAGAGGTTTATAACATTGTACAGGAGATAGCTACCAGACCAACTCAAAGAAACAGAAATAGAAGAAGGTACAGTGATCATCTGGGGAAGCTTTACAATTGGCTGAGGAAAGAAGAGAAGCGAAAGGCAAGGGAGAAAGGGAAATATATTCTCAACTGAATGCAGAGTTCCAGAGAATAGCAAAGAGAGATAAGAAAGCCTTCCTTAGTGATCAGTGCAAAGAAAGAGAGGAAAACAATAGAATGGGAAAGACTAGAGATCTCGTCAAGAAAATAGGAGATATCTAGGGAATATTTCATGCAAGGATGGGCATGATAAAGGACAGAAATGGCAAAGACATAACAGAAGCAGAAGAAATTAGAAAGAGGCGGCAAAAATACACAGAACTATACAAGAAAGGTCTTAATGACCCAGATAACCATGATGGTGTGGTCACTCACCTAGAGCTGGACATCCTGGAGTATGAAGTCAAGTGGGCCTTAGGAAGCATTACTCTGAACAAAGCTAGTGGGAGCGATGGAATTTCAGCTGAGCTATCTAAAATCCTAAAGTATGATGTTGTTAAAGTGCTGCACTCAGTATGTCAGCAAATTTGGAAAACTCGGCAGTGGCCATAGGACTGGAAAATATCAGTTTTCTTTCCAGTCCCCAGAAAGGAAATGGCAAAGAATCTTCAAATTATTGTACTATTGCATTCATTTCACACGCTTATGCTCAAAATCCTCCAAGCTTGGCTTCAGCAGTATGTGAACCAAGAAATTCCAGATATACAAGCTGAGTTTCAAAGAGGCAGAGGAACCAGAGATCAAACTGCCAACATTTGTTGGCTCTTGGAGAAAGCAAAGAAATTCCAGAAAAAACAACTACTTCTACTTCACTGACTGTGCTAAAAGCCTTTGACTGTGGAAAATTCTTAAAGAGACAGGAGTACCAGACCACCTCACCAGTCTCCTGAGAAAGCTGTACACAGGTCAGGAAGCAAGAGAACTGGACATGGAAGAACTGAGTAGTTCAAAATTGAGAAAGGAGTACATCAAGGCAGTATATTGTCACCCTGCTTATTTAGCTTCTATGAAGAGCACATTATGGGAATTGCAAGACTGGATGAATTACAAGCTGGAATCAAGACTGCCAGGAGAAATAACAACCTCAGATATGCAGATGAGAAACTAAAGAGCCTATTGATGAAGGTGAAAGAGGAGAGTGAAAAAACCAGCTTGAAATTTAACATTTAAAAGAGTAAGATCATGGCATCTGGTCCCATCACTTCATGACAAATAGAAGGTGAAAAACTGAAAACAGTGACAAATTTTTTTTTCATGGGCTCCAAAGTCACTGTGGATGGTGACTGCAGCCGTGAAATTAAAAGACACTTTCCCTTGGAATTAAAGCTAAAACATAGTTGAATTCAGTTCAGTCACTCAGTCGTGTCCAACTCTTTGTGACCGCATGAACTGTAGCACGCCAGGCCTCCCTGTCCATCACCAGCTCCTGGAGTTCAGACTCACGTCCATCGAGTCAGTGATGTTATCCAGCCATCTCATCCTCGGTCGTCCCCTTCTCCTCCTGCCCCCAATCTCTTTTCCAATGAGTCAACTCTTCGCACCAAGTGGCCAAAGTACTGGAGTTTCAGCTTTAGCATCATTCCTTCCAAAGAAATCCCAGGGCCGATCTCCTTCAGAATGGACTGGTTGGATGTCCTTGCAGTCCAAGGGACTCTCAAGAGTCTTCTCCAACACCACAGTTCAAAAGCATCAATTCTTCAGTGCTCAGCTTTCTTCACAGTCCAACTCTCACATCCATACATGACTACTGAAAAACCATAGCCTTGACTAGATGGACCTTAGTCAGCAAAGTAATGTCTCTGCTTTGGAATATGCTATCTAGTTTGGTCATAACTTTTCTTCCAAGGAGTAAGCGTCTTTTAATTTTATGGCTGCAATCACCATCTGCAGCATATTAAAAACCAGAGACATCACTTTGACAATAAAGGTGCTCATAGTCAAATCTATGGTGTTTCCAGTAGTCATGTACAGATGTGAGAGTTGGGCTGTAAAGAAGACTGAGCACTGAACAACTGATCCTTTTGAATTGTTGTGCTGGAGAAGGCTCTTGAGAGTCCCTTGGAAAGCAAGGACATCAAACCAGTAAATCCTAAAGGAAATCAACCCTGAATATTCATTGGAAGGACTGATGATGAAACTGAAGCTCCAATACTGTGGCCATGTAAAGTGTGGACTCATTGGACAAGACCCTGATGCTGGGAAAGATTGAGAGCAGAAGTAGAAAGGGGCAACAGGGGATAGGATGGTTGGATAGCATCACTGACTCAATGGACATGAATTTAAGCAAAGTCTCTGAGGTAATGGAGGACAGAGGGACCTGGTGTTCTACAGTCCATGGGGTCACGAAGAGTTGGAAATGACTTAGAGACTGAACAACAGCAACTTATGCTTATAATAAATCTAGGTAGTTTAAGGTGTGCAGAAGACTTAAGTGCCAAACATCATAATGTATTTAGGGTGGATCCTTTTTCTGCTGCCAAGGACTTCCATAGGAGTTCAAGTTCTTCATGGGTGCTTCTTTCTTTCCTTAGTGTAAACAAACTCCCAGAAAAGCTTAGACTTGTCATAGATTTCCCGAAGAGCAGCCCTGCTAACTCACTAGATATGCCCAGTCATATCAGAGCTACATTTTAGGTACAAGGCAGATGAACCTATACTCAGGTCATATAATAATAGAATTTCATAATCAACATTTGTGATGCTTTCAAGAATCTAAAAATTTATATGCTAAGTATGCCTCAATTTCTAATAGGAGGTTAAAGATGTTTCATAAAATGTTATTGCTTATGTCTCGCCTCAGAAATGGACTTTTAATGATTGCCTTTGTTATCTGCTTACCGGCCCACTAATCTTAGCCAATCTCCTGGCTCCTTCACGGACATAAAGCCACATTCCTCTTGAAAGAGGTCTCCTTATTAGCAGAACAGGCTATTACCACTGGGGTTATTTTTGAGTTCTCTGATAAAATATAGCCAAACCCTCTCAAAAGAGTTGACAGCACAATAGCTGGACTAATTGGAAGCTGATATGTAAACCAATCATACAGAGTCTTCTATATCACCCTAAAGGTTCACTGACTTCATGCAAACATGCTGAGAGCACATTGCTTTCCCTTTAGAGAAGTTGATCAAATGTATCCTCATGCTGCATTTATGTGGCGAAGGATGAACAAAATACTACTTGTTTCAGCTGCCGTGATAAAAACAAATGCCTGTGGTTAGGAAACCTCCACTAATGAAACCAATCATTTCAATGGAAGCAACGCATTGTACTGCTAAAGTTGTGTTCCAATGGGAGAAGTTTATTTGTGTAAGTGATACTTACTTTAGAAATACAAAGTTTGAATCAGAAGTAAAAGTACTAACAAACTGAAGTATAGTATTATTTTCTCTTGCAAAATATTTTATAAGACTTAGCTTAGGTTGACTTAAGGGCTTTGCTTTTATTTTTAAAGGGGAAGAATTTATTTGCTGATCTTTTCTCCTTGTTGGACTCATTAAATGATATTAAGTCATTTGTTGATAAGATCCTGTTGGGTTAATACTGCAATTTTTGTTTCTAAGATTTGATTTTACAGTTATTTGAAATAAATGTGTTAACACCTGTATTTTAGTGAGTGAAAATAGCAAGTTTTAATCACAAATTGAGAGGAAGACACGTGGGAGTTAGTGATACTCACTAATCTCATTATTTTTCAAGGAAACCCAGTAAGGATGCTTTTGACCCCTGCTACACAACAGCCTAACAGATTTCTTAACTAAAATATGTGTGTTACATAATTATGTAGGACCTCTCAGTGCAGATTAATTTGAGAGTTAAATGCAGGATTCCTGTTTGAACAAGTGTTAAAATTCCCTGCAATTTCTGTTAATCTATAAAATAAATAATTTTTAAAAATAGCTTTTATGAATTATTTGTGTTAATTCATTTATCTAGCATAGAATTGTATATAATACTACACAAGGCTAATCAGACTCTTGAAATAAATTTTCTTCAAGGTGGAAATACAAANTTAAATGCAGGATTCCTGTTTGAACAAGTGTTAAAATTCCCTGCAATTTCTGTTAATCTATAAAATAAATAATTTTTAAAAATAGCTTTTATGAATTATTTGTGTTAATTCATTTATCTAGCATAGAATTGTATATAATACTACACAAGGCTAATCAGACTCTTGAAATAAATTTTCTTCAAGGTGGAAATACAAATTGAAACCCCAAATTGAATGAACAAATAACATTATATTTTATTCTATTGACTTCTGGAAAGTTTGTATGAATAGCTGAAGGCCAATGACATCCTAAGCATGGTCAGAACTGCTCTAGTAAGGATTTTCTTGCTGATACCCAAAGCTATTCAGGTTATATTAGGAGCCTGGTGTGCCACAGTCCATGGAGTCGCAAAGAGTCAAACACGACGGCTAAACAACAGCCGCCTAAGGATTACTGTGTGCCAGACACTTTATTAGCTCATCTAATTCTCCGAGTAATTCCTTGGGGGAGAGTTGCTACCCTCCTTGTAAAGATGATGAAGTTGAGGTGCAGGGATGAAGTGTAAACATCCTTTGCAAAGGATGCAAATCAAAGGTTGCAAAGAATCAGACATAATTGAGCGACTAATACTTTCTCTTCTTTCCTGAAATTTAGTCCTGAGTGACTAATTGTATGTGTGTATGTGTGTGTGTGTGTGTATGTAGTTGTGATCTAAGTAGGATAAAAGAGTTCTCATAACTTTAATAATAGAATAATTTCTATGAATTTCTGTAAAAAACGGGAGTTTTTAAGTTTTCATGTCAACTAGAATTAATAGTTATCTTTTAATTGCTTAATTGATCTTTGATAGAGGGAGTGTCACATGTATGATAAGAAAACTAGAATTATTTTTCAGGGTATGAAATATTGAAAGCAACCTAAAGTGCTAAGAAATTGACTTATTGAGAAATCAGAAGCATTTCAACAGGGATATTTATAATCATAGTAGAGTAAAAGTATATCCTAAAAAATGTAGTTAAGAGCACAAAACATCACATCAAGAAGATTGTGTTATTTCTTTCTTAAATATTTGGAAAGAGTAACTTATAAGGCTATGTGGCCCTGGAGTTTGTTTTACAAATTTTAAATTGTGAATTTAATTTATTAAGTAGTGCCGGGGTCCAACCCCGGCAGGTCCAGGGAATTCGAAGCGGGGACGGCGTCGGCGAGGAAAAAACTTATTTATTTAGAAATATAAGATTAGATTAGGAAATAATAGTATAGTAGGAAAATTAAGTGGAGAAAAGAGGCTGAATAACTTGGTATACGTGGAAAGCCAATAAAGTTCCAGACAAGGAGCTTGCACCATCTACGTTGGGCCACTGGCGTTCGTTTGAATATCAGAGAGTGCCCCACCTTGGGCTNAACATAGAATCAATTTAAATATAAAGTTTGAAAATGCCAAAAGTTTTGAAAACTAGAGAATGCATGATACAAACCCTAAAAGTTTAAATCAACTATATATGCAATAACATAGAGAGAAGGGAGAATGGAAAAACAGGAATGAAGAAATGCTGTTTAAAGTTGTAGTTAAAAACATGTAAAGAGTTCATATTCTTAATGTTCTCATAATTTCATCATCGTTGTTGTTTAGTCACTAAGCCATGTCCAACTTTCTGTGGCCACATGGACTGTAGCCTGCCAGGCTCCTCTGTCCATGTGATTTCTCGGGCCACAATACTGGAGTGGGTTGCCATTTTCTTCTTCAGGGATCTTCCCGACCCAGAGATCCAATCTACATCTCCTTCTTGGCAGCCATATTCTTTACCTCTAGAATCCACCTGCCAACACATATACGTGTCTTTATATATACTGAGAAATATACTAATAATTATGTCAAATAAAAGTTTAAAATGTTTCTGCTAGGAGAATTTTGAGGATTGGGGAGTAGAAGTTTGCCTTGTCTGTGCTTCTTATAATGCCTAGTATAAAAATGTTTAGTGAATACACATGATTTTTATAATAATGATAATGTAATTTTATCTTTAAAGGAGAAATAGTTGAAATATATACTAGTTTAGTTCAGTCACTCAGTCGTGTCCAGCTCTTTGCGACCCCATGGACTGCAGCACACCAGGCCTCCCTGTCCATCACCAGCTCCCAGAGTTTACTCAAACTCATGTCCATCGAGACTGTGANTAGGATGTTTTAAGCTTCCTGTGCCTCCCACAGTCAGGAGGCCTCAAGCAATCACATGCGCAGCTGTAAGAGTCTTGCAGGCAGGCTAGAAAGCCATCAGAGGGGTTTTTGGATTGAAACACTCTGTCAAAGGCAGAAGACTAAAGCCCTTAGTTGACTTTTTCCAGAGAATGCCAGTGGAAAAGCAGGCAGATTCTTAGTTTTGGGGGGTACATGCCCAGGAAATGCCAGGGAGAAAAACCCTGAGATTTGACTCGTCCTTGCCCATCAAAATCTCCTGCTGTGTGACCTTGTCACGGGTGGGATTCCTCACGCTGGCTCCCGGCAAACATCAGTCCTCTCAATGAATAATCAGGACTGATTTCCTTTAGGGTGGACTGGTTGGATCTCCTAGCAGTCCAAGGGACTCTCAAGAGTCTTCTGGAACACCACACTTCAAAATCATCCATTCTGAAGCATTCATCTTACTTTATAGTCCAACTCTCACATCCATACATGACTACTGGAAAAATCATAGCTTTGAATAGACAGAACTTTGTTGGCAAAGTAATGTCTCTGCTTTTTAATATGCTGTCAAGGATGGTAATAACTTTTCTTCCAAGGAGCAAGCATCTTTAAATTTCATGGCTGCAGTCACCATCGGCAGTGGTTTTGAATCCCCACAAAATGAAGTCTGTCACTGTTTCCACTATTTCCCCATCTATTTGTCATAAAGTTATGGGATTGGATGTCATGATCTTAGTTTTCTGAATGTTGAGTTTTAAGCCAACTTTTTCACTCTCCTCTTNTGAGATTTGACTCGTCCTTGCCCATCAAAATCTCCTGCTGCGTGACCTTGTCATGGGTGGGATTCCTCATGCTGGCTCCCGGCAAAGTAGATACAAACTTTCAGAATAAAAACAAAGTAAAAGTGATAATGGGAACTTATCAGCTTTCCTGATTAGTATGACATGTGAGTCTCAGAGCCTGTTTAGGATCAACTTAACTCTCATTTTACAAAGAAATGGTGGTACATGAAAGTTAAATTGCTCTACTGAGTTTTCTGGTAGCCAGCAGGAAGCAAGGTTGATCCCCTAGTTCTTATTTCACTAAACACAGCTTCTCTGGGGGAATGCATGAGATCAGTAGTTGGTTGTCAGGAAGACCTTTCATTTCCACTCATGGAATCAAGGGCTCTATTTGCTCCCATAACTTGTTTTTTCCTGTCTCTTAATATTTCCATTATAATGCAATCAACCTATGTTTCTCTTTCATTAGGCAAGTTTTGCTTTTTATAGAGAAGTGATTTCCCTTTCGAAAATATGGTGTTGGAAAAGACTCTTGAGAGTCCCTTGGACTATAAGGGAATCAAATCAGTCAATCCTAAAAGAAATAAATCTTGAGTATATTTTAGAAGGACTGATGCTAAAGCTGAAACTCCAATATTTTGGCTTCTTGACTTGAAGAGTTGACTCATTGGAAAAGACCCTGATGCTGAGAAAGACTGAAGGCAGGAGGAGAAGGGGATGACAGAAGATGAGATGGTTGGATGGCATCACTGACTCAATGGATCTGAATTTGAGGAAAATCCAGGAGACAGTGGAAGGCAGAGGAATCTAATGAGCTACAGTCCACGGGGTCACNACTGAAGGCAGGAGGAGAAGGGGATGACAGAAGATGAGATGGTTGGATGGCATCACTGACTCAATGGATCTGAATTTGAGGAAAATCCAGGAGACAGTGGAAGGCAGAGGAATCTAATGAGCTACAGTCCACGGGGTCACAAATAATCAGACTGGACTTAGTGACTAAGCAATAACAAATAGATAAGAGATTACATTATCCTAGTGTCTACCATGTTTATTCAATAATAAATTATTTCATGAACCTTAAAAATGATATATTCTAAGCACTGGAGACTGATGCAGAGGCTTTTCTGAAGCGTGTGAGTGGCATCTGTGCTTCCCCAGTGTGGAGGAAGCTATTAATAGACGCTATTGTTTGAGTTAATTGATTTCCCTGTTCTCTGTTCAGAATGCTTCCTTGAGAACAGGACTCTTTCTCTGTTGCTCAATCTTGGTTCCCCTGGGCTTCACATAGTAATTGGCAAGTAGGAGACTTATACTCGTTGAGTGATGAAATGAACTAGTGGATTTGCCAGGATGGACACAGTAGAAATTTTCAAAATGAACTCACATGCAATACAGTCTGTTGACAACCATTCACCAATCAGGGTATGTGTCAAAATGTGTAGGAACAGCAGACCATGTAGTTAGACCTGGATATAAATTCAGTTCTGATAGTTATTGCTATATGGCCTCACTCAAGTTGTGCAACTCCCCATAAGCTTAACTCCTGCATATGTAGAAGTGCACTATGTTTTTAATATTATAATTATAATAATATGGTGAAAGTGAAGTCGCTCAGTCGTGTCCGACTCTTTGTGACCCCGAGGAATATAGCCGACAAGCCTCCTCTGTCCATGAGATTCTCCAGGCAAGAATACTGAAGTGGGTTGCCATTTACTTCTCCAAATAATATGGTAGTTATTTAATACACTAGTTATAGTAATAGTATTGACCTCTTAGGATTCTTATGAATATTCAGTGAAATAATACAGGTAAATTGATTTGAACAGTGCTTGGGTGTTCTTTGGAAGGAATGATGCTAAAGCTGAAACTCCAGTACTTTGGCCACCTCATGTGAAGAGTTGACTCATTGGAAAAGACTCTGATGGTGGGAGGGGTTGGGGGCAGGAGGAAAAGGGGATGACAGAGGATGAGATGGCTGGATGGCATCACTGGCTCGATGGACGTGAATTTGAGTGAACTCCAGGAGATGGTGATGGACAGGGAGGCCTGGTGTGCTGCGATTCATGGGGTCGCAAAGAGTCAGACATGACTGAGTGACTGAACTGAACTGAACTGGTATTTGCTGCTGCTGCTGCTAAGTCACTTCAGTTGTGTCTGACTCTGTGTGACCCCATGGACAGCAGCCCACCAGGCTCCTCCGTCCCTGGGATTCTCCAGGCAAGAACACTGGAGTGGGTTGCCATTTCCTTCTCTAATGAATGAAAGTGGAAAGTGAAAGTGAAGTCATTCAGTTGTGTCCGACCCTCAGTGACCCCATGGACTGCAGCCTTCCACCTAGTATGCACTTAATATTTGCAAGCTAGGTGGGAAGCCTATTTTTATCACATCTGTCTATCTCTCTCATGGAGAAAGGTTCATTGGCCAAACACCAGGCTTTATTGGGAAGAATTGCCATACTGTAAGTATCAAGATTTATACCAGGAAAGTCTTTCAGTTTTTCCAGCTCCCAAGCAGTGGGCACCCCTGCTGTTTCTCTTCCCTGCAGTAGCATTATGGCATGGGGCCCGACGTCAGATCAGCCATCTTTATCCAGTAAGTAGCTGGCTAAATGGACAGAAAGACTTACCTGCAGCCCAGTTACTCTGGATTCATAGATGGGGTGAAGAAAACAGTTCTTTCAAATTCAGCCTAAGATGTGGATGAACCTAGAGACTGTCATACAGAGTGAAGTAAGTCGGAATGAAAAAAATAAATATCTCATATTAACACATGTATGTGGAATCTAGAAAAATGGTAGAGCTGAATTTATTTGTAAAGTAGGAAGAGAGACACAGATGTAGAGAACACGTATAGGTTGCCAAGGGAGGAAGGGGGCTGTGGGACGGATTGGGAGATTGTAATCACCATATATATACTGCTACATACAAAACAGATAACTAATGAGAACTGACTGTACAGCACAGGGAACTTTACTCAGTGCTCTGTGGTGACCTAAGTAGGAAGGAAGTCCAAGGAAGAGGGGAGATATATATATGTGTGTGTGTCTATGTGTGTGTGTAGCTGATCCACTTTGTTGTACAGAACAAAATACAACATTGAAGAGCAACTATATTGCAATAAAAATTCAAATAAATAAAAGAAATGCAGCCTGAGTCCCTTGATACTGCAGTGCTTTGCAGGGAAGTCATGCATGAGCAGAGGTATTGGATGCTCAGTAATTATCAAAATGTGAAATTCATTTTCCACTTGGCTATTTTCTTCTTGGTGTCAAGGAACTCTAGAGAGCATCAATTATGAAGAACCAAGATCTAATCCTTTCAATTATTTTTAAAAGAAAGATAAACCTTAGGATCCTACCCATAATCTACATGGGAAAATAAAACATGAATGATAACAACTGGCTGAGGGAGGGGCCTATATGTAAATAAACAAGGTTCAGTTCAGTCACTTAGCCATGTCTGACTCTTTGTGACCCCATGGACTGCAGCACACCAGGCTTCCCTGTCCATCACCAATTCCCAAAGCTTACTCAGACTCATGCCCATCGAGTTGGTTATGCCATACAACCGTTTCATCCTCTTTATCCCCTTCTCCTCCTGCCATCCATCTTTCCCAGCATCAGGGTCTTTTCCAGTGAGTCAGTTCTTTGCATCAGGTGGCCAAAGCATTGGAATTTCAATTTCAGCATTAGCCCTTCCAATGAATATTCAGGACTGATTTCCTTTAGGATGGATTGGCTGGATCTCCTTGCTGTCCAAGAGACTCTCAAGAGTCTTCTCCAATACCACAATTCAAAAGCATCATTTCTTTGGCACTCAGCTTTACTTATGGTCCAACATCCATTCATGTTAGTCACATCCATTCATGACTACTGGAAAAACCATAGCTTTGGCT
This sequence comes from Neotragus moschatus, assembly GCA_006410615.1. Classification (NCBI taxonomy): domain Eukaryota; kingdom Metazoa; phylum Chordata; class Mammalia; order Artiodactyla; family Bovidae; genus Neotragus; species Neotragus moschatus. Next base: position 1,438,833 of record SJYA01000262.1, read on the forward strand.
AGACAGACCTTTGTTGGAAAAGTCATGTCTCTGCTTTAATATGCTGTTTAGGTTGGTAAAACAGAACAAACTATTTAAAGGCTGAAGAGACATGTGAAAGAAAATCCTAGTTGTATTATAATCTGTCTTCCATTTCTGTATATACACTTTATTCTAGACTGTGTTAACCGCCATTTTCTTCTATTTGATTGTGTGGATCACAGCCAACTGTGGAAAATTCTTAAAGAGATGGGAATACCAGACCTCCTTACCTGTCTCCCGAGAAACCAGTATGCAGGTCAAGAAGCAACAGTTAGAACCAAACCTGGAAGAACTGACTGGTTCAAAATTGGAAAAGGAATATGTCAAGATTATATATTGTCACCCTCTTATTTAAATTCTATGCAGAGTACATCTTGCAAAATGCTAGGCTGAATGAATCATAGGCTGGAATCAAGATTGTTGGTAGAAATATCAACAACCTCAGATATGGACTTCCCTGATAGCTCAGTCAGTAAAGAATCCACCTGCAATGTAGGAGACCCTAGTTCAATTCCTAGGTCAGGAAGATACTGTGGAGAAGGGAAAGGCTACCCATGCCAGTATTCTGGCCTAGAGAATTCCATGGACTCTATAGTCCGTGGGGCCACAAAGAGTCAGACAAGACTGAGCAACTTTCATTTTTCAGATATGGAGATAGTACCACTGTAATGGAAAAAAGTGAAGAGGAACTAAAGAGCCTCTTGATGAGGGTGAAAGAGAAGAGTGAAAAAAAACTGTCTTAAAACTCAGCATTCAAGAAACAAAATCATGGCATCCAGTCTCATCCTTCATGGCAATTAAAAAGGGAAAAAGTGGAAGCAGTGACAGATTCTATTTTCTTAGGCTCCAAAATCATTGTGGACAGTGACTGCAGTCATGAAGTTAAGAGACACTTGCTGCTTGGAAGGAAAACTACAATAAATGCAGAAAGCATATTCAGAAGCAGAGACATCACTTTGCCAAAAAAGGTCCATATAGTTAAAGCTAAGATTTTTCCAGTAGTAAGGTAAGGATGTGAGAGTTGGACCATAAAGAAGGCTGAGTGCTGAAGAATTGATGCTTTTCTACTGTGGTTCTGGGGGAGACACTTGAGAGTCCCTTGGACAGCAAGGAGATGAAATCAGCCAATCCTAAAGGAAATCAACTCTGAATATTCAGTGGAAGGACTGATGATGAAGCTCCAATACTTTGGCCACCTTATGTGAAGAGCTGATTCACTGGAAAAAACCATGATGCTGGGAATGATTGAGGGCAGGAGGAGAAGAGGGTGACAGAGGATGAGATGGTTAGATAGCACCAGTGCCTTAATGGACATGAATCTGAGCAAACTCTAGGAGATAGTGAAAGGCAGGAAAGGCTGGCATGCTTTAGTCCATGTGGTTGCAAAAAGTCAGACATGACTTAGCAACTATTTTCCTCCGAGTAATGAAGTTACATTAAGTTATTTCAGATGGAATAATTTGAGAAAGAGAACACAAGATAGCGTGGGATGGTAAAGGAGAAGACTGAACCTAATAGTATCCCCTTCAGGAAGAGGAAGAAAAAGGTAGTAATACAGCCCAGCCCAACAAGAGCGGGTGAGGTGTGATGTAACAGGCTGGGCAAAGAAGATCATAGAGAGAGGCTGTGTTCTGATGAGCACTGATGAGGCTGAACTGAGTAGATTAGAAAAATAATTAAAAATTCAAAAATATCATTCCATTTGTTTCTTCTCAATCATGGACATTTCTTTATATCTCTGGAGCCACTGAGGGCAAGAGGAAAGAAGTTAACAATTTTGAGATTTAGATTTGAAGAGATCATTCATTCATTCGTTCATCTATTCACCAACTCTTTCTCTCATTTATCCTTTTAATGAACATATAGTGTGCTCCTTCACGTACCAGACAAGAAAAAAAAATGAGGTACGTGTCTCAGTGGTGTCAATGCTCCTGACAAAAATTCTGAAGATAAAAAAATTTGGAAAGATTCTACAGATTCAGAGCTGAAGTGTTTAAAGTAAATGAGCAGAAGCTGTTGTTGTAAATAATGTATGGGAAAGATTCCAATATGCTTCTTTATTATTTTAAATGTTAGAAAAAATACTTTAAAATGCCTGCCTAACTTGGTGGTGTCCTGTGAAAGATTTCGATGTTCAACAAAGATTCTTTAAGATAATGGTTTTACAGAGCTGACACAGTAAATTTGATGAAACTTATTTATCCAATAGCAGAATGAAAAAAGAAGTGGAAGACTTTTAGATCAAGTTTATCTTAACCCATTTATAACTGAGTGATAGATGATTAATTTCAGTTCATATTGTTAATTGGTTATTTATGATAGTTGTTTTTTGATTGTTTTATATAAATAGAAACTTGAAACTTAAAAGTGAGATTTATAACACTAGGGAGATTTTCATTAAGTCCTGAACAAAATAAAATATGTTTATAAAGTGAATTTCCATTCATATTTCACAATTAAGTACAAACCACTTAAGATTAAGAAATTTCTATTGTCAAACTAGGTGCTTCCTTGGCAATCCAGTGGTTAAGACTCTGTTTCCACTGCAGGGGTGTGGGTTCAATCCATGGTCAGGGAACTAAGATCCCATACTAAGAAGAGGTGACAAGAATACACAGAAGAACTATACCGAAGAGATCTTAATGACCCAATAACCACAATGGTGTGATCACTCACCTAGAGTCAGAATCTTACAGTGAAAAGTCGAGATGGACCCAGGAAGCATTACTATGAACAAAGCTAGTGGAGGTAATGGAATTCCAGCTGAGCTATTTCAAATCCTAAATGATGATGCTGTGAAAGTGCGGCACTCAGTATGCCAGCAAATTTGGAAAACTCAACAGGGCAACAGGACTGGAAAAGTTGTTTTCATTCCAATCCCAAAGAAAGGCAATGCCAAAGAATGTTCAAACTACCACATAACTGCACTCATCTCACACACTAGCAAAGTAATGCTCAAATTCTCCAAGCAAGGCTTCAAGAGTATGTGAACCAGAACTTTCAAGCTGGATTTAGAAAAAGCAGAGGAACCAGAGATCAAACTGTCAACATCCATTGGATCATAAGAAAAGCAAGAGAGTTCCAGGAAAACATCTACTTCTGCTTCATTGACTATACCAAAGCCATTGACTGTGTGGATCACAGCAAACTGTGGAAAATTCTTAAAGAGATGGGAATACTAGACCACCTTCCTGCCTCCTGAAAAACCTGTATGTGGGTCAAGAAGCAACAGTTAGAACCGGACATGGAACAACAGACTGGTTCCAAAGAGGGAAAGAAGTACATCAAGGCTGTATATTGTCACCCTGCTTATTAACTTCTGTGCAGAGTACATCATGAGAAATGCCAGGCTGGATGAAGCACAAGCTGTAATCAAGGTTTCTGAGAGAAATATTAACCTCAGATAGGCAAATGACATCACCCTTATGGCAGAGAGCCTCTTGATGACAATGAAAGAAAAAAGTGAAAAAACTGACTTAAAACTCAACATTCAAAAAACTAAGATGGTGGCAGCTGGTTCCATCCTTCATAGCAAATAGATGGAGAAACAATGAAAACAGTGACAGACTATTTTCTTGGACTCCAAAATCACTGCAGATGGTGACTGCAGTCATGAAATTAAAAGATTCTTATTCCTTTAAAGAAAAGTTATGCCAAACCTAGACAGCATATTAAAAAGCAGAGACATTACTTTGCTGGAAAAGGTCCATATAGTCAAAGCTATGATTTTTCCAGTAGTTACATATGAATGTGAGAGTTGGACCATAAAGAAGACTGAGCGCCAAAGAATTGATGCTTTTGAACTGTAGGGATGGAGAAGACTCTTGAGCATCACTTGAACTGCAAGAAGATAAAACCAGTTAATTCTAAAGGAAATAGTCCTGAATATTCATTGGAAGGTCTGACGTTGAAGCTGAAGCTCCAATACTTTGGCCACCTGATGTGAAGATCTGACTCATTGGAAAAGACAATGATGCTGGGAAAGATTGAAGGGAGGAAGAGAAGGGGATGACAGAAGATGAGCTGGTTGAATGGCATCACTGACTCAATGAACGTGAGTTTGAGGAAGCTCCAGGAGATGGTGATGGAAAGGGAAGCCTGTGTGTTTCAGTCCATGGGGTCACAAAGAGCTGGACATGGCTGAGTGACTGAACAACACAATTAACAAACTATTCTGAGTTCCTTGAAAAGCGAAAGCTATAGAATAATAGATAATTTTGTTTTGTGAAAATATGTCTCATTTCCTGACCCTAATAATCAAAATCACACATAAATTTCATAATTATGCTATCATTTACAATTGTAAGAGCTCACCTTTATTGACCACTTACAGTGTGCCAAGTTTAGTGCCAATCATTTGTCTACAATTCACTTTATTAATTCACTTTACTAATGATTTATCCAAAGTGACACAGTTGATCAAGAGTGGAGTTTGCATTCTCCAGGGCTTCTGGTCCAAAACCTACTGGATTAACTGTGCTTGAGGGCACAGAATAGATATTACTTTCATTGATACTGTCAACTGAAATTTGCATTAAATGGGAAAAAGTCTTACTTTTTTTTTTTTTTTTCTTGCTTGATTTCAAAGCATGAAGAAGAAAATGGAGAGGAAAGTGGACCCTCTCTCTTGATGAATTATAAATTCTATGTTAAAGAGATGCACCCTTTGTTAAGTTTCCCTCCATTTTGAAGCTCAGCTTCTCACTTAGCGCTAAGAACTTTCTTAATTCTAAGAATGTTATTGTTGCTGTTTAGTTGCTAAGTCATGTCCAAAGTTTTGTGACCCCATGGACTATAGCTCACCAGGTTTCTCTGTTAATGGGATTTCCCAGGCAAGAATACTGGAGTGGATTGTCATTTCCTCCTTCAGAATATCTTCCCAACCCAGTTATTGAACCGGCATCTCCTGCATTGCAGGCTGATTATTTACTGCTGAGCCACAAGGGAAGCCCTAATTCTAAGAATACCACATCCAAAGCATATTAACTGTTTGAGAAAATTTCGCTTCCATGTGCCTTATACAGGGGAAGTCCCAACTGTAACCCAAAACAAAAGGAAATGAAAAATGTGAAATGCAAAATATTCAGCTCTTTTCTCCATTCTGCCTCACAATCTCCATTTGGAAACAGTTTCTCAACCTTCTCAAGGCTTGAGTTCATATTTAACTTTTTGAAAAACTGGTATTTGTCTTAGGCTGGAATATCCTTCATAAACATACTCTGCCCATTTATTTAGGACATCTCTTGTTTCAACCCACTCTCTCTTTCTGCAAGTTCATTGTTGTGATAGGAATCATATCCTCTAAATGTAGTACATTCTTAGGAATGTAGAAAAGTTTATTTTAGGTTTCTCTTACTTGAAAATGAAAATGCTTTTTCTGTAAGACCTTGAGAGTACATTGGGTAGTGTGTCATTTACCTTGAATTTATAAATCTCATTCCTGAGGAATTCCATCAATAAGAATCAACCAATTGGAACTGTGTTGAGAGCTGCACTTCTTCTTTAAATCTCTTAAATGAAGAGTGCCCCTACCCAATAACATTTTAGTCAGAGATCCTAAACTGGATAGATTTCCTCCATTCTTATGATTCTGAAATCAGTCAGAGATGTTTGCTGTATATATATATTTAGAGTGACAAGCCAGACCAATGGCAAAGATGAAACCAAATAAAGATGAAACTAGAAAATGGACTTGAAAGACAAACTGGAAATTAAGATGAGTGCTATAGGAATATGTTGTAAGAAAACAACAAATTTATTTGTGTTACAACCCCAAATATATATTTATGAATAATATGTTATTTGGATAATAATGGTATTTGGAAATATCCAGAATTCATAATTTGATTTTCTACACTTTATAATCTTTTCATTTTAATCTTAGTTGACTCTTTCTTAGTTATTGAACTGGGCTGAAAATAAAATTTTTTGAAAGCAGGTTTTAAGGACACTTTGCAAACTATTCTCAGGGTTACTATTTACATGGCTTAAACCTCTTAAAATGCTTTTCCACCATACTAGTTTGAATCCTCATTGCAAAGGCTCCCCCTCTCATTCCACATTTTACATGTGCTAATAGTTTTTGATACTTTCTAGTTGCAGGAACATCTGCTTCCCCTTTTAATCAGAAGAAATGATTGAGTATTGCTTTTTTTTTTTTGAGTTGGAGCATCTTAATATACAATTTCAAGGCATCACTTTTTCTGTTACATCTTTCAGTTATCCCTAAAGTGATAACATTTTAAAGATAATAGAAAAGTGTAATTGTTACTTTATGAAAACACATACAAAAAAGGACTAATATGGAATATTTGGTCCTCTTTCCTGGTGAAATAAAGGAACAAAAACGTATTGGTCTTTTTATTCTAGCTCTGAATAAGTCATTTGTCTCTGGAATATTTGGAATTGTTAGCCACTTGCCACAGTGCTTCTGCCCACAAGATGGAGAAAATTCCTATCAGTTTTGAAGGTTTAGATTGATTTATGATTGCCACTTTGTTCTTGAGAGAACTACTTTTTATCACACTTGTAAAAATAAAAGAAAACACACAAACCAGCATATTCAAGCTCTTGAAAATAGGTTCATTTGAAGTCTAGAAATTCAAATTCTAGAAGGATCTGGTTCTTGATCCTCTTTCTCAAACTCTTGCCACCACTCTCTACTCAAACACGTCGATACGCTGGGTTAACTATTTCCTCCAAGTGAATTACATCTTTCTAATTTACAATTTGAGCCCTTTTAACATGAAAGGGCACCCTTCCCCCCCTCCCTTTTTTTGGCATGAAAATGATGCATTTACTTTCCAGAGGTAGCCCTCTTGGTTGCTGCAGTGTGTGGACATGATTAACAACATCTTAATGTGTTATCTGGCCCATATTTGCTTGTGTAAGCTGTAGTCTCATTAAAATGGAATCCCACTTTATTTTCCAAATGAAGGATCTGGGAAAAGCTTTTGATAAGATAATAAGAGGTATGGGATGGATGTAACTACCTGAAGTCTGGGTAGCGATGCCAATGAAGAGGTATGTGGCGTGCTCAGTCGTGTCTGACTCTTTGTGACCCCATGGACAACTGCCAGTCAGACTCCTTTGTCCATGGGATTTTCCAGGCAAGGATACTAGAGTAGGCTGTTATTTCCTCCTCCAGGAGGTCTTCCCAATCCAAGGACTGAACCCACGTCTCCTGTATCTCCTGCGTTGGTAGACGGATTCTTTATTAACTGAGCCACCTGGGAAGCTTCAGTTCAGTTCAGTTCAGTCGCTCAGTCGTGTCTGACTCTTTGTGACCCCATGAATCACAGCACGCCAGGTCTCCCTGTCCATCACCAACTCCTGGAGTTCACTCAGATTCACGTTCATCGTGTCAGTGATGCCATCCAGCCATCTCATCCTCTGTCGTCCCCTTCTCCTCCTGCCCTCAATCCCTCCCACTAAAGGAGGAGAGAAACACTGAACCAAGACACACTCACCTTGCTTTCCAATTTTGCTTCAAGCAGCTTTGGCAGAAACCCTCACTTATTTTCACCAAATATGTTTACAGTCTTCAACCCACATTTTAACCTCACCTCAACTTGCAAGTTGCATCTGAGACATAATTATATAAATCAGAATATCTAACAACAAAACAGTTGGGGCCCAAGAAGCTAGGATGNGAAAAGCTTTTGATAAGATAATAAGAGGTATGGGATGGATGTAACTACCTGAAGTCTGGGTAGCGATGCCAATGAAGAGGTATGTGGCGTGCTCAGTCGTGTCTGACTCTTTGTGACCCCATGGACAACTGCCAGTCAGACTCCTTTGTCCATGGGATTTTCCAGGCAAGGATACTAGAGTAGGCTGTTATTTCCTCCTCCAGGAGGTCTTCCCAATCCAAGGACTGAACCCACGTCTCCTGTATCTCCTGCGTTGGTAGACGGATTCTTTATTAACTGAGCCACCTGGGAAGCTTCAGTTCAGTTCAGTTCAGTCGCTCAGTCGTGTCTGACTCTTTGTGACCCCATGAATCACAGCACGCCAGGTCTCCCTGTCCATCACCAACTCCTGGAGTTCACTCAGATTCACGTTCATCGTGTCAGTGATGCCATCCAGCCATCTCATCCTCTGTCGTCCCCTTCTCCTCCTGCCCTCAATCCCTCCCACTAAAGGAGGAGAGAAACACTGAACCAAGACACACTCACCTTGCTTTCCAATTTTGCTTCAAGCAGCTTTGGCAGAAACCCTCACTTATTTTCACCAAATATGTTTACAGTCTTCAACCCACATTTTAACCTCACCTCAACTTGCAAGTTGCATCTGAGACATAATTATATAAATCAGAATATCTAACAACAAAACAGTTGGGGCCCAAGAAGCTAGGATGACAAATGACAGTCGTGAATTGATACAGTTGTGAATTTCTTTATTTAAAGCCTCATCTCTCATTTTTAACTCTGTTGGTTCTGTCTGTAGGCAAGGCTTTTTCACAGCACCATCAAAATGTGAATAGTTAATGCTCCTATTAATACAAGCTTTTTAGGTGAGACTGAGTTGTTATTTATTCTTCACCCACACTATTAGCACATTAATGGTTGAGTATTTTAAGCATAAGTAAATAAAGTCTCTTTGTATCCACTGAATAATAAATCATAATATTATACAGACATACATACATACATGTAATATTCATCCGTGTAAATGTGAAACAAACTTATATTTTCCTTCTTAACTTTAGTAACTGGTAACACATGATTTCTTATGAGTTTAAGATTGTTAATATTGTTTCTTATTTGACAGAAGAGTTACCTTGTATAACCTATCCCCACACAGAGTTTTATGACCTGCTTTCCAAATTACACAAATTACTCTGAAGTGAAAACCACAGTGGAAATATTCTAGAATCACACTCCTGGCTCTGGAACACAATACCTTGGTGTTTTGCCAATTTTCTTTTTTTCATTATTCAGCGTAGGTTTATAAAAATGTTTTTTTGTGTGTGTGTGTGTGTGCCAGTATTGAATACTGGCATTAATGTGTACTCCTCTAAATTTATTGCTGGCAACTACCAAGATAATTAGGAAGGGACGTATCAGTGTCAGTTGAATGGTGTATCTCAATTTAGGAGACTTCTCATTATCTTATTGTGTTTGTGTATGTGTGTGTGTATGTGTGTGCATGCATGCGTGTGTATGTGTGCTCAGTCCCTCAACCGTGTTCAACTATTTGTGACCCCATGGCCTGTAGCCCGCCAGGCCCCTCTGTCCATGGGATTTTCCAGGAAAGAATATTGAAGTGGGTTGCCATTTCCTCCTCTAGGGGATCTTCCAGACCCAGGGTTTGAACTGGCATCTCCTGCTTATGTCTCCTGCATTGGCAGGCAGATTCTTTACCAATTGAGCCATGTGGGAAATCCCTCATTATCTTAGACAGCCCACTAATTTATATCACAGAGACGCCATCTAAAATGTAAGGTCTTGTAAAAATGGAAATATTGTGCACTTTTCACCATGTTAGGTGTTCTTCCCTGAAAGAGGCCCTAAACTGGAAATCATTATCCCAAAACTCAAATGTTGACTCAATAACAATTTCTGTTGTTGATTAATGAAATATTCTTTTAAGCAAATGATGTTGACCATAAATTGCAGGTTTTAGAACATAAAGAATATATGTGATGTTAATAAAATAATTAATGAACATATAAAAATATAAAACACAATGTATGGTCAGAGAGTAAAAGAATGAATCATGACTTACAGGAACCTGCTGATAGAACAAGATATTACTGCCAATTTAGAGCCTTATTGGGATACATTTTCAATGCCTCAGTAGTTTCATTACCACTGTCATCAAAACAAACAAAGTAAGAATTCTGAACAATATTCTCTGCAGCATTTAAACAGTCCTGTAGAAAAGAAGCAATGCAATATATATACATTCTGTGAGCAAGATCTATAACAATTATAGTGTCACGTTAAAAAGCATAAAACATGAATATGGAAAGTTCATTCAAGAATGCAAAATGAGTTTTAATATTAGGAAATCTGCTTATCTGTCTACACAATTTGCCACATTAAAAGGTTAAAGAAAAAAATCAGGCAACTCGATGACTATTAAGCACGTTTGATAAAATTTCATGACATGGTTAGAATGATTCATGTTGAAAACAGTTTTTTGAAATGTCCATGTGTATTTTCTTGATAGGACAGAAATAACCAAATTCAATGAATGATTTTCAGTACTCTAGAAGGATTTTGTTTAAATAAGAAGTATGATGTGAATATCACTTTTACCTTTGCTATTTAGTATTATTTTTCAAGGATCTATTTGTCTCTTAGAAAACAACAATAAAAGAGGCATAGTCTTGAGAACAAAGGAGGTAAAATTATCAATATTCAACTTCTTGATTGTATATATAAGATCATAAGATAATCGATTGCATGGAGGGAGGGGTGTTAGAGAACGAAGTTCAGCAAGGAAGTCATTTAAAAATTAATTTACAAAGTTCTTTTGATTCTATTTGGACAACAATCAGTTACATATACTTGCTGTTGTTGTTGTTCAGTTGCTTGGTCGTGTCTGACTCTTTGAGACCTCATGAACTGCATATGGTAGAAACAAAAAATAAAATGTTTAATATTTACAGGGAAAATGTGACAGCTTCATGAATAAAACTATAAACATTTTATTGAAGGGCATAAAATAATAATTGAAATATGGAGAGTTGAGAGTTATTTTTCCAAAGATATCACTTTTCTTTGATTTAATATATAAATGTAATTCAATGCTAATAAAACTCTCTTTCCTTTCTAGTATATGATAAAGTCATTCTAAGGTTGATCTAGGAGAGTAAATATCTGATTATAGACAAACATCTAAAGTTTAGTATTGAATAGGATCTTAAAATGCGTTGAAAAGCCATGGTAATCGGAAGATTTTGGTACTAGAATAAATGTTAAGGAGTAAGGAAATTAAAATCCAACTCTGTGCCTCCATGATATTCCCTAGTAATTACTGAAAAGAAAAATCATTTCCTAGGTATGATTGTTACTCACTTCATTCCCATTATCTTGTGGCTACATACACAAACTGGTGTTTACTGGAAAATACCCAGCTCTTGACATTGTATACAACAAATTATTTTTCTTTCTTTTTTTTTTTTTTATGACCAAGGGGATTTTATTCCAAGAATTCAAAGTTGTATTAATGTTGAAAATGGAATATACTGTATTAATAAAAAAGGGGAAAAAACAATTGGATCATTTCATTAGGTGCAGAAAAGTCCTTGATAAAATTCAACATCCATTCATGATAACATAAAAACATAATAACATTTGGCATACTAGCATTAGAGGGGAACATTATTAAAATGATAAAATGTAGCTACAAACGTCCTGCAAGAGAAAAATCACTACTTTTTTTTTTGTTGTTGTTATTATTATTTTTTTTCATCTCAGGTGTACATGAGTTTGCAATCTTGAACCCGACCCCCCCCACCTCCCACTCCACATCAACTCTCTGGATCATCCCCGTGTACCACTCCCAAGCATCCTGTATCCTGAAACGAATATAGACGAACGATTCGTTTCCCACATGATAGCACACATGTTTCAGTGCCATTCTCTCAAACCTTCCCCCTCTCTCCCTCTCCCTCAAAGTCCAAAAGTCCATTCCATGCATCTGTGTCTCTTTTGCTCTCTCGTATACAGGGTTGTCATCACCATGTTTCTAGATTCCATATATATGAGTTAGTATACTGTATTGGTGCTTTTCTTTCTGGCTTACTTCACTCTGNGGTAACTCCTCTTGGGCAGGCTGAGTGCGCTGGACGTCGCAGCCACCCGTGCTGAGTGCTAATCAATCAATGCCTCTTCCCAGCCCCCAACTCTGGCCTCAGACATAGGGTGACCCTCCCGGCCCCAGACCCTGGCCTCGGGTACAGGGTGGCTCTTCCAGGTCGCTGCCCCTGACCTCGGACACGGGGTGGCTCTTCCCAGCCCCCGACGCTGACCTCGGACACCGTGTGGCTCCTCTCAGCTGTTCCCGCACTGTCGCAGCCTGGCACTCTCGGCTGCTGCCCCTGATCTTGGAAGTGGGGTGGTTCCTCTCAGCTGTTCCTGCGCCACCACAGCCCGGGACTCTCAGTCGCTGTCTCTGTCCTTCGATGTGGGGTAGCTCCTCTCGGCCACGCTGAGTGGGAAGTGGGGTGGCTTCTCTCAGCTGTTCCTGCGCCGTCGCAGCCTGGCACTCTCGGCCGCTGCCCCTGACCTCGGAAGTGAGGTAGCTCCTCTGAGCCGTTCCTGTGACGTCACAGCCCGGGACTCTTGGCTGCTGTCTCTTGGACGCGGGGTGGCTCCTCCAACAAATTATTTTTCTTAATACAATTGGACAAGATGCTACTCTTTAAAGTCAAAAGTATTAATTTTTAATCCCTTTTTCCTATGAAAACCTATATATTTCACAAATAATTGATTATTATTTTTGAATATAACATGTTTAGAGACAAAATAGTGATTATACATCATACACACCATAGAATATTATCCTTTTCTCATCATTGACAGTCTGATGGGCTAAAAGTTTTGCTTGTGTTTTCCTGTGTGAATTATATGTTTATATTTTAGGCAGTACTTTCCAATCTAAGTTTACTATTTTGTAAGTTAATTTCTAAAAATAAATCTACATACAAAGACTACTGGACTTTTGTTTTTCAAACACATGGCAAATATTTTCCCATTTGTCCTTTGACTTTATAATACATTTCTTCATGTTGTTATTGTTGTTATTCAGTGGCTAAATCATGCCCAACCCTTTGCTACTCCAGGGATTATAGCACACCATATAGCACATCTCTGTCCTTCACTATCTCCCAGAGTTTGCTCAGACTCATGTAAATTTTAACTTTACTGTAGTCAGATTTATTCATCTGTGCCTGTCATGACCAATAGGACCTCCCCCTTCTTGTATTCACTTATACTTCTCTTTATAAACAGTGGTTGCATTTGCATTTGTAAATCTTTAATCCATTTGGATTTATTCTGGTGTAAAATAGAAGTGAGTATAACTTTATCAGTTTGTTTTCCTTCTATCATGAAATATGAGCATTACTGATATAAATCAATATACTTTGTTAAATGGCTCAGACAGTAAAGAATCTGTCTGCAATGTGGGAGACCTGGGATCAATCCCTGGGATAGGAAGATCCCCTGGAGGAGGGCATGGCAACCCACTCCAGGATTCTTGCCTAGAGAATCCCCATGGACAGAGGAGCCTGGCAGGCTACAGTTCATAGGGTCACAAAGAGATGGACACTACTGAGCAACTAAGTGCAGCACACACATATAATTATGTATTCAATATAACATGATATATTAATCAACAATAAGGTGATACATAATATATACACACGTGAGTTAATTTCTGTAATATCTTCTTTTCTTCCCTCTTAGTGCTATCAGTTCAGTTCAGTCACTCAGTCGTGTCCAACTCTTCTCAACCCCATGGACTGCAGCAGGCCAGGCTTCCCTGTCCATCACCAACTCCTGGAGCTTTCTCAAACTCATGTCCATTGAGTCAGTGATGCCATCCAACCATCTTATCCTTTGTCATCACCTTCTCCCCCTTCTTTCAATCTTCCCCAGCATCAAGGTCTTTTCCAGTGAGTCAGTTCTTCACATCAGGTGGCCAAAATATGAAGTTTCAGCTTCAGTATTAGTCTTTCCAATAAATATTCAGGACTGATTTCCTTTAGGATTGTCTGGTTGGATCTCCTTGCAGTCCAAGGTACTGTCAAGAGTCTTCTCCAGGACCACAGTTCAAAAAGCATCAATTCTTCAGTGCTCAGCTTTCTTTATAGTCAAACTCTCACATCCATACATGACTACTGGAAAAATTATAGCTTTAACTAGATGGACCTTTGTTGGCTAAGTGCTATAGCAGTACGATAGCGGGCAGAATTGTATTATTGGTGTTAGATGAGAGAAAGCAGCACCATGGAGGCCCAGGAGGACATAGACCTGCTGCATTTCAAAAGCAAGCAGCCAGAATTTTGAATAGTCTATGGGAGCACAATTAGGCTTTCTAAGTAAATCAAGTGTAGAGTCGTTTAGTAATATTTCCTGTAAGTGCATAAGTAAACTGTAATTTGCCTTTATATGAGGCATACATTATTGTCACAACCTAGAAAGAAGTATGAAGAGACAATTCAGAGGAAAACATTCAGCTTAATGTTTAACTGCCAAGCCTTGTGCAAGTTACCATTAGCAACATCTGGCGCCTCTTGTGACCAAAGCACATGCTTGATAGATCATGTTTCCTAAAGCCATCATTTCAAATTGAAGTTGTGGAACTTCAAGTAGAAACATGGAGAGTGGACCTATGTGATGTCTGTTTCCACGTACTCTATTCCAAGATCTCTGCCTGCTTTATCACTACCATGATCGTGACCACCACCACCATTGGCAGTTTCATCTCTCCACTGTTCAATGAGGAAATCTCAGGTGTCACTAAGGAATTAACGTATGCTAAACAGTGTCCTTCATTACTATTTTTACGTATGCAAAATGTGGATGTTATTTTTCATTAAAGTATTCTCTAAATTAAAGTACTTTATTAGGGCATAAATATATTTGCTTCATGATTTTTCTTTCTTTTTCCTGCACAGGGTCTTATTTGCAGCACGTGAATTCTTAGTTGTGACATATGGGATCTAGTTCCCCAACCAGATATTGAACCCAGGGGGGCTACTTTCCATGGGGTCACAAAGAGTAGGACATGAATGAAGTAACTGAGCACACAGACACAGGGTGAAATTTACTTTGCAGTAGTTTAGACAAAACAAGTTCTTTAGTACTTGTAACTTTTGTGTATATTTGGGATTATTTCAATTGGTTTAAAAAAAATTTAAAAAGAAAGAACTAAGCACGTTTGATAGTTAGGCACATTGTTAAGATGTACTTATTGATTTTCTACAATTATGCCAGCATTCTGCTATGACTTCTCAGTGATGGACGAGCATTATTTAAGATATGCTTGCAGTGGCTCAGCTGGTAAAGAATATACCTGCAATGCAGGAGACCTGGGTTCGATCCCTGGGTTGGGAAAGGCTGGGGATCCCCTGGGGAAGAGAATGGTTATCCACTCCAGTATTCTGGCCTGGAGAATTCCATGGACTGTGTAGTCCGTGGGGTGATAAAAAGTCGTACATGACTGAATGACTTTTACTTTCACTTTCGCCACTCTGGAAGAATTTAGTTTACTTAAGTATATTATCTATTAAACAGAATCATTTAGGGCTAATGGACTCTTACTCTATATGTTCAATAGACTTTCGGAGGTTGACTGTTGTGTGTAGAAATCAAAGAGAGTGGGTTTGGGGGATATTTTGTAGAAAACATTCTTTAAGAATTGGCAGGCAACCTCTCTTACCTGCATCAGAGAACTGTGGTTAAGCAAGGGGAAAAATACAGTGGTGATACTGGGTAGGTAACCATATGTGATTGCCCAAGAATTGTCAACTGAGCTACTAATTGTAGCAGTTGGTCTCTGAATAGAAGCCTGTAGATTTTGAGTCAGAAAAATTCAACATTTCAGTTGCACATTGAAATTATTATTCTCATTATTCCTTTTCTTGTCTGTAAGACTTCAAAGTGTTTTAGGCGACTATCAGAGCAGCACTGTAACACACTATCAGGTCTGTCTCCTTCCAATCTTGTCTTTAATATAATACATGAATGGGGTATTGGTATTTTAGATTCATGAAGATCTTGGGACAATTTCTTCGCAAAACAATTTAAAAAAAAAAGTATTTCCAGAATCTATGTCAGCTGACTGGTGCCGAAGGGTCTTTTGAATAAAGATGATGCTATTGTTTATTTTTAAATTATTTTCTATTTTTTATTTTCTATTAAACTATTTTCTATTAAAATATTTTTAAATTTTTTCTATTTTCTTTTTTAAGTTTTTATTTTTGATGTGGACCACTTTTACAGCCTTTATTGAATTTGGTTCAATATTGCTTATGTAGTTTATGTTTGGGTTTTCTGATCACTAGGTATGTGGAATCTTAGCTCCCCGACCAGGGAGCAAACCCCCTTCATTGGAAGGTGAAGCCTTAACCCTGGAACATCAGGGGAGTCCCTGGTGCTATTGTTTGATATGAATTTATTGAGGCCAGACTAACACATCTTCCCACCAGGTGTGTGTTCATTTGCACACCATGCTGAATGTTCCCCCACCCTCTTCATTTCACCGCTTGCACTTAGAGAGTTCCTAAGCTCTCAATTACTTTGACCAATACAAAACAGTTACTAACACTTGTAACATATTTAAGTCAGTTGGGGAGTTTTTTTTAAAAGCCCACAGATGATTTAACAACAAAAAAAAATAAAGGTGGAGGGGGAGTTAATTGGTTTGGGAAGGAATCCAGTTATTGTTTTTTATTTACTTATTTTTACATCTTCCCAGAGCTCTAAAATAATATCAGAGATGAACATTGGATGGGTTAACTGGCAAAGGCCTCCTAAAAAATTGACTTATTTATCCATCTTATTGTACTGTTCAAATGTCTGTTAGGATATAGTGTACTCAGATTGTGTGGGAAGTTTGAAGCTTTTCTGATGGCAGAGAAAGGAGAAAATATTGAGAATTAAGGAAAGAAAAAGCAATGTTTTCAATGAGTTTACCTCCTGGACTGGCTTTAAACAATAATCTCAAATGTGAAATAACTGAGCTCAGTGATGTAATATTCATTCTCAATGACCTTGTCTGTTAATTCAGCACCCAACATAAGCCATGTCCTACACTATGCTTTTACAAATGAAAATGAAACAAGATTTGGTCTTTGCCTTCATGGACCACACAGCATAGTAAAAACATGAGGCAAAAGAAATACCTTTAAACTAAAACATGGGACAAAGAGAAATGCAGGGTGAGGAAAAGAAATAAGATATTTGGTGACAAATAGGAAAGAGCATTATCCTCCCTGAAAAGTTAGATTTTTGTGATTCTTTCTTTTTTTCAATATCAGTGTAAATTCCTTACTTCTTACTTTTACAGCAGTATCACTAGTGCTTTGTTTATAGTTTTTGCTTCTTTGATTATTTTTGCTTGCTAAATAACAGAACACCATGATCTGAGACCCCACTTTATTTGAATAAAAATGTTTATTTATGAGCACTTAAAAAGCAAATGGGTCAGTTTCAGTTAATTCTCTAGAGGATTCAGCAATAGTTAATTGTTTCCATCCCAGAGCAATCACAGCCAGCATTACCAAAGACTAGGACTTGGAGATTTTCCAGAGGTGGTTCATAGAACAAACTCCAACAAAGGGTTCCAAGTCAAACGCATTTGGGAACTCTGGATTAAGTGATGTTATATATGTTTCTTTACCTCAGAACTATTTAGAACCTTTTATGTATGAATGCACAATATGACTCACCAAGAAGAGGGCATTTGTTTCAGGGTTCCTCAAACTTAAGGATGATGATGCCTTTTTTCCTCAAAGTTAACAATAATACAGCCCTTTGTAAAGAATCCACCTGCCAATGCAGGAGCCACAGGAGATGCAGGTTTGATCCAATAATCAGGAAGATCCTCTGGAGAAGGAAATGGGAACCCACTCCAGTAATACTTGCCTGGAGAACCTCATGGACAGAGGAGTCTGGTGGGCTACAGTCCATGGCATCACAAAGAGTTGGACACCACTGAGCACACATGCATGGTAGGTGTAGTTCTCCCAATTAACTCTTATAAGAGTCTATGATTATATATATGTGTGTGGCTGATGCATTTTGCTTTACGATGAGCAAACTCTATCACCATGCTGTAAAGCAACAGTACTTCAATAAAAATTAATTTAAAAGCACTATAGTATAATATCACACCAAGAAATCAACATTAATATTTAAAAATCTATGACTCAAATGTTACTCTATCGGAGAGATTTTGCCCACCTCCTTATCTAAATTAATATCAGATTTGTACCAATTTCTATGCTCTCACTTTGTTCTCACTGTGTTCTTCAAAGAACTTACTAGAACCCATCATCCTTACTGACTGATTCCTCATTTCCCCTTAAGAATTTAAAGTTTGTGAGAATAAAGTTCTGTTTCTTCTCAGTGCTTAAATGAATGAGTGAAAGTCTCTGTCATGTCCAACTCTTTGTGACCCCATGAACTATAGAGTCCATGGAATTCTCCAGGCCAGAATACTGGAGTGGGTAGCCTTTCCCTTCTCCAGGGGATCTCCCCTACCCAGGGACTGAACCCAGGTCTCTCGCATTGCAGTTGG
This sequence comes from Neotragus moschatus, assembly GCA_006410615.1. Taxonomy (NCBI): domain Eukaryota; kingdom Metazoa; phylum Chordata; class Mammalia; order Artiodactyla; family Bovidae; genus Neotragus; species Neotragus moschatus. The sequence goes on from SJYA01000262.1 coordinate 1,457,115, forward strand.
AATCTTTACCAGGAATCCTTTCCTGCTTAAATGCTCAGCCACAAGGGAAGCTTCCTCAGTGCTTGCCATAGGGCAAATACTCAAAACATCTTTGATAACTGGGTTTGTTCCTGCATCACTATCTTTAGTGAGTGACTTTTCTTTCCATGGCCACAAGACGATGGGCGATTTGTTTCCAGGCATTATGACCAAGTATGTTTTAGACAGAAAGAAAGGTAAATGATAGAAGTCTTGTGCCTGCTGGGGCTGTCTTTTCCGTTTGGAAAGTGAACAGTTTTCTAAGTGGTTTTACCTTGTAGATTTATACTTGTATCTCATTGCTATAACAGTGTCACCTGACCACCATGGACTGCAGGAAATTCTATAAAGTTGAATATTTTAATTGGGCAAACAGCCATTCTGAACAAAATAGGATTTCTCTTAGTAAAGAATAAGGCTACCCTGGGTATAACGTGTACCAGTAGCAGGCAGTCCCACCAGCCCTGGGAGGCTGTGATTGTCACAAAGTCGGCTTCACTCTTATGGTTTGTTTGGCTTCTATATGCATTTGAGTTTACAACGTTGAACTAGAGATAACAAGAAAGTGGAAGTGTTAGTCACTCAGCCGCCTCCTACTCTTTGTGACCCCATGGACTGTTTAGTCTTCTATGCTCCTCTGTCCATGGACTTCTTTAGACAAGAATACTAGAATGGGTAGCCATTCCCTTCTCCAGGGGATCTTCCCAACCTAGGGGCTGAACCCAGGTCTCCCTCATTGCAGGTGGATTCTTTACTGTCTAAGCCACCAGGGCAGCCCAAACTAGAGATATTTCCAGTCTTTAAATGATTTTGTGTAGATAACCAATAAGGAGTTACTGTATAGCACAGGGAACCATACTCAATATTTTGCAATAATCTATCAGGGAAAGAAATCTAAAAAAAAGATCTATGTAATTGAATATATATATATATATATATATATATATAATATAGGTAATTAAATCATTTTGCTGTATACCTGAAAATAACAAACATTATAATTTGTAGATCAACTATACCTAAATAAAAAAGAAATTTTATGATTTCTACATTTTTAGTAAATGCCTTTGATTCATCTGTTGTATACAGAAGATTTTCATATGTTGGATTTAAATTAACTCAATTATTTAAGGGAAAAAAGCTTTCTTTTCTTCCTGCTTAAAAAATCCCAAGACTTCCAGGTAATAGTCAGCTCTGCTCTGAAGTCATTCTTGGTTGTGTTCACTGAAGTAAAACAAATGCTCTGGAACAAGTGAGCGTCCCTCCCCTGGGAAGGTTTGTCATGCAGCCATCACGAGTCCTAATCACACTTTTAGGAACAATGATGACGTTGTCACTAGGAGGTCAGAAGGGGAAGCTGAGAGGCTCTGAATTCTAAGCCAGAGCAAGAATGACAGAGGACACAGGGGAAAACAACAACAAAAAAATCACGCTCGCATAAAAGGAAATGAAGACACATAAAGAAAACACTTGTGAAATGTCTTGAAAATTGGAACATTTTGTTCTATAAAATATGCTGTCACTTTCTAACAATTTTCCGTTGTTGTGCTGTTTGATAAGTGACAAGTTTCACATTGCACAGGTGGCCAGTTTCACCAGCTCCTTGAGCCCTATCAGTATCATTTGTCAGCAGCAGCAGAGAATGCTGCATGCATTGCGCTGGAGACATTAATTCCAGTCGTGTCTACACTCCTCTCGGGCGAAAGGACTTCAGGACAGGTCAAAAACAGAGGTTGATATTTACTGAGTGCCTACCATTTTCACACTAATCGTATCATTTATTTGTTTATCTTTTGTCATAACCCTGCCCTGCTCTGCCCTACTCAGATGGCTCAGTCGTGTCTGACTCTTTGAGACCCCACGGACTGTAGCCCACCGGGCTTCTCTGATCAAGGGATTTTCCAGGCAAGAATTCTGCAGTGGGTTGCCATTTCCTTCTCCACATAACCCTGCTGAACTATTGCAAAAGACAAAATTGAAGCCCAGGGTATAAGTTTAGTGAATTATGTCAACCTGCTGATTTTTTCCCCATTTTTCTCCAACCTTATCGGCATTGAACTGGGTGAATCCCTTTTTTATTCATTTAATGACTGTATAATTGTCAGCAAAAGACTGAATTTCTTTAAAATTTAGAGTTTCTCATTTGGGGAATAGAGATAATTAAGTTCACTATATGTACTTTGAATTTCCCAAGTGGCACAGTGGTAAAGAATCCGTCTGCCAATGCAGGAGACGCAAGAGATGCAGATTCGATTCCTGGGTCCGGAATATCCCCTGGAGTAAGAAATGGCACTCCAGCTCATTATTCTTGCCTGGAAAATTCCATGGACAGAGGAGCCTGTGGACTACAGACCATGGGGCCCCAGAGAGTGGGACACAACCGAGGGTGCACACACACATATACACGTGCACACACTATATTTAGTTTGCAGGTTTCTCATAAAAGCTAGTAAAATAATTATAGGTGAAAGTGCTTTTAATGCTGTCAACTATATATAGGATTAAGTTAATTTTAAGACTTTCAATTTATGCTCTTATTGTATTTTCACTAAACTTCTGTAATTCCATTTTGCTTGGGGCATGAGATACAGGGAAAATTTTATTCATTTTTTTCCCAATAGGGATACTCAATTAACCCATCACCATTTTTATCAATGCCAATCCCCATCCCACCGTTATGCAATGCTGCCTTTGTATTAAGTCAGGTGATATGTGTCTATAAGTCTGTCTTGGGATTCTTTTTCATTCCATTGACTTGTCTATACCTGTATTGATGCCACATAGCCTTAATTACTAAATCTTTAAAATAATCCTTGGCACCTAGTACTGTTAGTCTACTAGATTTGTTCATTTTTTGCATTGCCTTAAAATATCTTCACAATATTCAGATTATCAACCCTAAAATATGAGGTTTCACTCCATTTATGTATCTTCTTTAATTATTGATGATGTTTCACAGTTTCCAGAGAGAAAATCTTGCATATTTTTCTTTAGATTTATTCCCACAAATTAAAAAAAAAGTTTTGACAAATATTATTTTTATTTAAAACTTTACTTTTCTTTTGTTTCTGCTCTATAGAGATACTGTCCATGGGGTTCTGCTCTATAGAGATACTGTCCATGGGGTTCTCCAGGGAAGAATACTTGAGTAGGTTGCCATTTCATATTGCAATGGACCACGTTTTGTCAGAACTCTTCACTGTGACCATTTGTCTTGGGTGGCTCTGCACAGGATGGCTCATTGCTTCACTGAGTGACACAGCCCCATGGCCTGGTGTGAAACAGTCCACAGACTCACAAAGAGTCGGACACAACTTAACGATGAACAACAGGAATATATAGATAGATTGAGTTGTTTGTTTTTTGTATTGACCTTGAACCCAGGACTTGGGTAAATTCACTAATTCTAGCACTTTGTCTGGAAATTCTTTGGATTTTATGTATATATTTATATCCTCTATTAATAATTTTAGTTCCTTCATTTTTAATTCGTTTTACTTTTGTTTCTTATTCATGCCTTTCTGCACTGCCTGAAACAGATAGTTTATTCTGAACAGAAGTAGTGACAGTGGATGTCCTTGCTTCCTTCTTGGTATCACGGGTGATGTTGTAATATTTGATTAATGAATATTGTATTTTCTTAGGTTTTTGATACATATTGTTTATCAGATTTAGGAAGTTCCACTGTGTTCCTAGTGTGCTGAGATTAAAAAAGAAAAATAAACACCTACTCATCTTTTTAAAAAGTCTCATAAGTCTTAAATAAACCCACAGCCAAAGAACATCAGGTATATACATGGGGAGAGTTTGCAATAGAAAAGAAATAGACAGACAGATAAAAACCATAAAGAACATGCATTTCCAGATTGAAAAGATCCACCCACTGACTTGCTCAGTGTGTGAAAAGGAACCCATACTAATTCACATTACTGTGAAATTTCAGAGCGCCAGTGACAAGGAAGATTCTAAAAATTTAGGAGGAGGGAGGGCTGGAG